>JAPXFY010000034.1:36623687-36636187 GCA_030674185.1 Monoplex corrugatus
ACAAGATCCAATGGTCTTGATAAACCAGTCCTCAGGTGACCTCTTAAGGCAGACAGGTGGAGACAAGATAGGTAAAAAAAATCCGATGGACTGACGACATTATAAAAGGGACAGAGAAACTATCTACAGAGGTCCAAGCTTGACACACCCAACCGACATGGCTAGAAGAGTCTGGAGAACAGTTGTTTAGAGTGGTGGCCTAGTGACGTCATGAGTTAAAGGATAAGAAAAAGAAGAAGAAGAGGAGGAGGACGAAGAAAGAGAAGAAGGAGGAGGAGAAGAAGAATGAGGAGGAGGAGAAGAAGAAAGAAGAAGAAGAAGAAGAAACAAAGGAAAGAAGAAAAAGAAGAAGAAGAAGAAGAAAGAAAGAAGAAGAAGAAACGAAAGAAAGAAGAAGAAGAAGAAAGAAGAAGAAGAAGAAAGAAGAAAAAGGAGAAGAAGAAGAAAGAAAGAAAGAAGAAGAAAGAAAGAACAAGAAGAAGAAAAAGAAGAAGAAGAAAAGAAGAAGAAGAAAAAGAAGAAGAAGAAGAAAAGAAAGAAAGAAAAGAAAGAAAGAAGAAAGAAGAAAAGAAAAAGAAGAAGAAATATGAAAACAAGAGTTCATTCATATTCCAATAGCACAGCCGACTACAAGAGATATCAGGGATAGAAGAAGAAGAAGAAGAAGAAAGAAGAAGAAGAAGAAGAAGAAGAAGAAGAAGAAGAAGAAGAAGAAGAAGAAGAAGAAGAAGAAGAAGAAGAAGAAGAAGAAGAAGAAGAAGAAGAAGAAGAACTCAGTTCACATTTCTCCTCAGGCGCAGCAGTCAAGTGGCCAAACGCTGGACTGCTAATCGGAAGGTCGTAGATTCGATCCAACTTCACACTTTCGCTTGGTGGAGATACTTCTTTTTTTATCTTCCAGGTCTACATGTATACTTGTGCAGAATAATGAACATGCACATTACTAAATATTCTGTATGTCATGTCTTCAATCTTCAATATGTAAGGTCAGCCGTCATCTTGACTATTGTTGACCTGTGTGCGCAGAGGCGTAGGATAAAACACAAAAATAGGTCTATTTGGGACAACAAAAGGATAGAGGGGGATCCAAGGTGGCCTCAAAACCCCAACCGCTTACTCCTGAGTTCAACTCCGGGGCAGCATGTTGCGGCAGGCAAAAAAAAAAAAAAAAAGGGGGGGGGGGAGGGGGGACCCAACCAGCCCATCCTGGTATCTGGACAGGCTTATCCGGTAATCGTAGCGACCCCCAGGTCTAGACCTGGACCGGCACAACCCTATCCATCATTTACTGCTAGGCTAGTTGGGGGGGGGGGGGGGGGGAGTCTAAACTGGGATTTTGTTGAGCTCCCTCTTGAATGATACCAAGGAGGGAGCCTCTGCTGCTGTTGCAGGCAGGGAGTTCCAGGCGGGAATGGTTGATGAGAAGAAGCTGAACTTGTATGGGTCAGAAGAGGAGCTGAGATGTCTGGCTGATAAAAACATGATGACATCCAGGACCCACTCTCACCAAACATGGAATCTCAAACTTCATGAAATTGTGCACACTACTGCAGTTCGACAGGTCTGTTTCAGTAACTAAAGGGGGTAATGGTCGTTGAAAACAAAACAGCCATGTTCGCAGATTTGTGTTTCCTTTAAAAAAAAAAAAGCCCATAAACTGTTGGACAGGTGTTTTCAGTGAACGTTTTACCAAGAAAAGACAAAATAATGTTCAGAAATTACATGTAAGTACCATGAGCAGGAATAGTTGCAGTTTCAACTTAAATCAAAACCCTCCAATCGAGTTCTTACACCCTACCTCCAATTTCGACAGCTAGCTGCAAACGCTTGAGTTGACTAGCGACTCATTTTATGGTAGATGGTCACAAAGATATATGCGATACAGTACAGTGTCGTTTCCTCAAAGACCTGTCTAGTAGTCAGTCATAAACACTTGAGTTGACTAGCGACTCAGTTCATGGTAGATGGTCACAAAGATACATGCGATATAGTACAGTGACATTCCTCAATCAAAGACCTGCGTCTAGTAGTCAGCCACAAATACTTGAGTTGACTAGCGACTCATTTTATGGTAGATGGTCACAAATATATATGCGACACAGTACAGTGACATTTCTCAAAGACCTGTGTCTATATAGTCAACCGTAAACACTTGAGCTGATTTGCGACTCATTTCATGGTAGATGGTCACAAAGATATATGGGATACAGTACAGTGACATTTCCTCAAAAGACCTGTGTCTAGTGCTGATTTGCGACTCATTTTACGGTAGATGGTCACAAAGATATAATACGACACGGTACAGTGACATTTCCTCAATCAAAGACCTGTGTCCTGTAGTCAGAACGCATAATCTGCTCATCAGTCACAGTTCTGACATTAATGTTGATACAGCGTAACGCTCGACGGCGTCTGGTCCAACACAATCCATTTTTTTTGCCATCAGAAACAAAGACAACGGTGCCTCCTTATGGCTTGTATAAGACATGCTCTGCTTGACAACGAAAAGTAAAAACGGGAAGCGAAAGGAGGGAGGAGACAGGAGAGAGACAGAAAGAGGGTGGGGGGTGACATAGAAGGAGGACAGTTAGCATAACAACTAGCCTTTGTCGTGACAAAGTAGACAGGCAGTGAATCTGACCAACAAGCCTTTGTTAAGTAAGATAAATAGGGAAGACTTCTCTGCAGGGCGGAAAATGCATGCGTCAGTTTGTGAAAGGTACGAGAAGTAATGAAGACACTAGGACAATCATCCACATTGCCTTTTTCTTTCTTTTTCTTGTTTTTTTATTTTATTTTTCTTTTAAGTTTTAAACTGTCTGGTTTATGAAATCCAAAAACAATTGCGACTGCCCGTGTTCAAGCAAAACGGGAACCTGAAAAAATACCCCACGAAAATAGAATCAGAACGCGTATTTACATGTAATATAACCAGACATTTACGCTTGACAAAGGCCAGAGTCCTTGAATGTTATATAGAACCAATACTGTTGTAGGGAAAGTGAGGCGTGGACAGTAAACAAGCAAAGCCAGAACAAGATTGAGGCAGCCGAGATGTGGTTTCTAAGAAGAATGTTGAGAGTTCCATGGACAGCAAAGAAAACGAACGAGACAGTCTTGATGGAGGCAGACACAAGTAGATCACTCATAAGGAAGATTAGGAAAAGACAGGCAACATTTATAGGCCATTTTATGAGGAAAGGGGATTTGGAGCACCTGGTCACAACGGGAAAGCTGGAGGGAAAGAGAGCACCAGGTAGACCAAGGGAGAAAATGCTGGACGGACTTGCAGAGTGGCTGAAGACGAGGAGGGTGGAGGATATGCTTGGGGCAACAAGAGATACAGACAGATGGAAGTCCATGAACGCCAACGCCATGCGGCAAGCCACCTGATGATGATGATGAAAGGCCAGTTGGCCGAAACTTTGCGCCTGTCTTATTTGGTTATATTTAATATTGTTATATTAAATATGCATTCGATTCTCTTTCCGTGTTTGTCTGGTTTAGTTGAGAGAGCCCTGGAGTCGGGATCTAAGATCTTGAGTTCAAACCCAGACCACAAAGTAAACATTTGCTGATTTTTTTTTTCATTTATGAGTTTATTTTAGAACTCTGTGTTAAACGTAACTGTTACTGTGTTTGTTCTGCGTTGGTGTGCTGATATGGCAACCCTCTCTCCATTTGGGATAGTGTGTTTTTTTGGTTTTTTTTTCTTCTCTGGCATAGACTAATACGCTGCATAAATGGTGTTGTTATTATTATCATTATTATTGTTGTTATTGTTATTATTATTACTATCAATTATTATTATTTTGTTGTTGTCATCGTCATCATCATCATTATCATCATTATTATCATTATTATCATCATCGTCTTTACTACTACCACCACACACAACAACTACTTACTACTACTACTACTACTACTATTGTTGTTGTGAGTGAATGTGTGAATGTGTGTGTGCGTGTGTGTGTGTGTGTGTGGTGTGCGTGTGTGGTTGGTGTGTGTGTGTGTGTGTGTGTGCGCGCGCGCGCGCGTGAGTGCTGAGTGTATGTGTGTGAGTAGTATGTGTGTGTGTGTGTGTGTGTGTGGTGAGTAGTATGTGTGTGTGTATGTATATGTGTGTGTGTGCGTGCGTGTGTGTAAATGTGTGTGTGTGTGTGTGCGTAAGTGTGCGCGTGTGAACAGTGTGTGTGTGTGTGTGTGTGTGTGTTTTGTGTTGTGTGTGTTGTGGGTGTGGGTGGGTGTGAGCGTGTGTGAACTTAATGCAAAAGTCTTTCCTCCTGTATGCCAATCATTTTGGAAATGTCTGTTTAATATTGGATAACTACTGAATATAACGTTTCGTATTCATCCAGAAGTCTCTCATTAAACTCACAAGAAACAAAGACAAAGTTAATTGTGAAATTTTAGAATGTTCATTCCTTTTTAACTGTTGATACGACAAAGATTGAAAAGTAGGTGACACTGTATTAAATGTTTTAAGCTCTAGGTCTTTAAAGGAAAAACAAAACAAAACAAAACAAACAAAACAATGCACACATCACAAAACAAACAAACAAAAAACAAACAAAGACCACATCATAGAACTGGAAAATATGTTTTTCTCATTCTGAGACACTGAACGCAAAGTAGTACAACATACCATCATCATCATCATCATCAGGTGCCCTGCCGCATGGCGTTGGCGACCATGGACTTCCAACCATCTCTGTCTCTCGTTGCTCCTAGCATCTCCCCCACCCTCTCATCCCCAGCCACTCTGCAAGTCCGTCCAGCATTCTCTCCCTGGGTCTACCTGGTGCTCTCTTTCCATCCAGCTTTCCCGTTGTGACCAGGTGCTCCAAATCCCCCTTCCTTATAAAATGGCCTATAAATGTTGCCTGTCTTTTCCTAATCTTCCTTATGAGTGATCTACTTGTGTCTGCCTCCATCAAGACTGTCTCGTTTGTTTTCTTTGCTGTCCATGGAACTCTCAACATTCTTCTGGTACAACATACCAGGCAGCAACAATCGCAGACATTTTTACAAGATGTAAAATAAAAAGGATAGGATCACGTAATCTTTAGTTTCTGTTTCTGTTTCTTAAGATAATGTCTCTAAGCTCGGAATAATTTTTATATTCACTGAAGCCACTAATGCAATGTGATGGAAAAATCCAAATGATCACGGTACAAGCCTTAAGCAAGTCCTTATATTAGATAAGGTGAGAATGGAATGGAATGGAATCTTTATTTAATGTCTGTTCACAATAGTGATTTTAGACACACACACACACACAAACTCTCTCTCTCTCACACACACACACACACACACACACACACACACACACACACACACATACATACACACACACATACACACCACACACACATACAACACACACACACTCACACACACACACACACACACACACACACACACACACACACACACACACACACACACACACACCACACCCACACACACACACAACACTCACACATACACAGGGAGCAAAAAAAAAAAAAAAAAAAAAAGGGTGGGGGACGGGGATGGGAAGGGGTAGTGGAAGTTTGATAAAGTGAGAGGAAACGCCTTGAGACGTCTGGGAAACTGTAGGCACTCTTGGACTTTCAGAGCCTCTTTTTTTTCTATTTCCCTCTGATTTTTTAATTATCAACTTCTGTTAATTGATTAAATCAACTTTTAAGAATAAACCTTCCAGCTCCGTTCACAGTACTTTGATTATCTGACATCTGTTTTTTTTTCTAAAGTATTTTCGGCAAACTCAACAATATGTCATTAATCGTTTCACAGTCATGGTTGGAAATAAAAGAGTAGAACAAACAGGACAGAACAAAACCCTGTGGTAACCTGTACATCAAGAGTACAAAAAAGAAAAAAAAACACGAAAAAAACAAACAAAAAACAAACAAACGTCAGGACCTTGAAGCCTACAGCAAGAAAGTGTCAGATTTACTGAAAATTCGTAGTAGCAAAAGTAGTTGTGCAAGTTCACATCTTTAAAGGAACATTTGCCTTAAATGCAGAGATATAATAGTGATTATAGTTTTTATAAAGAACAATTGTAATTCCAGCATAATAGCTAAGGTAACAGACACAAGTAGATCACTCATAAGGAAGATTAGGAAAAGACAAGCAACATTTATAGGCCATTTTATGAGGAAGGGGATTTGGAGCACCTGGTCACAACGGGAAAGCTGGAGGGAAAGAGAGCACCAGGTAGACCCAGGGAGAAAATGCTGGACGGACTTGCAGAGTGGCTGGGGATGAAGAGGGTGGGGGAGATGCTGGGGGCAACGAGAGATAGAGATGGTTGGAAGTCCATGGTCGCCAACGCCATGCGGCAGGCACCTGATGATGATGATGATGAGCTAAGATAATTCAGTGATATGCAAAATATATTGTCTAAAACAAAATTGAAATCTGTCGTCGTGATGGCTATCACAAGACTGCTACATATAACACTGGTTTTGGGTCGTATTGGTACAATTCTGTTGTAAGCAGAACTGTAGTCAACAAATATGGTTTGAGTGTGGACGTAAAATTGTCGGGATGTTGTCTGTTTTTGTTTTCTGCCATGTTAAGTGCAAGGAGCCATTGTTGTTATTACTATTTTTGTTTAAAGCCCAGCCAACTGCATAGAGCCATATCAGGGCGTTAACCATTTCGAAACACACACAATACTTCAACAGGAAAAATAAGAAAACTAGGTGTACATATCAATGCATTCGCACACATAATCTAAGAAGATGCCCCTGGCTTTGACCACTCCGTCCAGTTTATCGCACAGGGGATTTACAAAACATATCTCAACACAAATTTAAACATAACTAAGGGCACTAAAACATGTACAAAAACGGGCAGAAATTACCCAAAACTGATTTCGCATATCTCACTTTCCTAGAGCCAAAAGTACACTTCACACATGCACCCAATTATCATTCCTAAGAAAAAATACGTCAGACTTTATCGAACACATACAGGTGAATGGACCAGCAAGGCAGAAAATGATAGGGAGAAATAAGAAAGCAAAACCAGCAAGGCAGAAAATGATAGGAAGAAATAAGAGAAAGCAAAACAGCAAGGCAGAAAATGATAGGAAGAAATAAGAGAAAGCAATACCAGCAAGACAGAAAATGATAGGAAGAAATAAGAGAAAGCAAAACCAGCAAGACAGAAAATAATAGGAAAAATAAGAGAAAGCAAAACCAGCAAGACAGAAAATGACAGGAAGAAATAAGAGAAAGCAAAACCAGCAAGACAGAAAATGACAGGAAGAAATAAGAGAAAGCAAAACCAGCAAGACAGAAAATGACAGGAAGAAATAGAGAAAGCAAAACCAGCAAGGCAGAAAATGACAGGAAGAAATAAGAGAAAGCAAAACCAGCAAGGCAGAAAATGATAGGAAGAAATAAGAGAAAGCAAAGGATGAATAAAGAAACAAAGACAGTAATAAAAAAAAAAGAGGAAATTTCTAGAACAGAATTTCCAGAAGGTTGGATTATCATTTATACTGAAAGAGTCCCCGGCAAAAGGAATATGCGTAGATATGGAGTTTTGACGTTATGATGAATGGATTTATCATCATTACTGTAAATATTATGATTATCATTATCATCTCTATCATCATCATCATCGTTGTTGTTGTTGTTTTGTTGTTGCCTGGTATTTTTATTTATTTGTTGATTTTTGTTTCGTTTTCTGCAACGTAGGCTAAGGCACAATTAGTATGATTTGATATGTATTGTTTGCGTTATATAAATATAACTATCATCATCGTCGTAATTATTATTATTAGTAGTGTCATTATATCATTATATCCTCATTACAGTTAGTAGTAGTAATAGTAGTAGTACTGGTGGTGGTGGTAGTAGTAGAGTAGCGGTAATAGTAGTAGTAGTTACTGGTTGTGGCAATGTGGTGTTGTAGCTCATTCAATGTACATATTTCTCTTTTTGTCTTCTTTGCATAAGTCGTGTTATCATCACTATCATCGTCATCATCATTATCGTTATCGGTAAAATTGAATGAACAAAACAGTCTTTTTATTTATCATTACTTTAGATGGTAAATTATACAAAACAACATAAAAGCACGTATGTGATTAGATGTTAACTGAAAGAACGAACAATACAATACAATACAGCACAACACAACACAATACAACAATACAAACAACACAATACAACACAATACAACACAACACAAACAATAAATACAATACAATACAATACAATACAATCAACACAATACAAACAATACAATACAACACAACACAATACAACACAACACAACACAATACAATACAACACAACACAACACAAACAATACAAAATACAACACAATACAATACAATATAATACAACACAATACAATACAATACAACACAATACACAACACAACAATACACACAATGCAACACAACACAACACAATACAATACAATACAACACAAACAAACCACAATACAAAACATACAACACAATACAATACAACACATTTCAATACAATACACTGAAATTGTTAGTACACCACAGTCCAGTATTCAAACGACATCTCTTTACCTG
Source organism: Monoplex corrugatus (assembly GCA_030674185.1). Lineage (NCBI taxonomy): Eukaryota > Metazoa > Mollusca > Gastropoda > Littorinimorpha > Ranellidae > Monoplex > Monoplex corrugatus. Next base: position 36,632,260 of record JAPXFY010000034.1, read on the forward strand.
TCAGAAGGAGAACAAGTGTGAAATGCAGTCGAATGGCCATGTTGAGAGTGACGTAGTGTTGTGTATTGGCCCACTGATGCACGATAGACAACTCCAAAGCACCGCTGTGTTCTTCCCCGCCTGTCCGTGCTCACTGCAGAGGTCGAGGAGGGAGCAGCGCTATATATATCACCCCCACCTACATGGCTAAATAAGGCAAGGGAACCCAAGGACAGCTGTCGCTTCCCCCTGTCAGCCCCTGTCACACCTTTCGCTTGCATAATTGTCTTTTGTCACCCACCACAAGTGTTTTCTTCTTTTCCGCACTTTTTGATTTATTGTACTCCCACACCATCCTGGTTCATCATCAGGTGCCCTGACGAGTGGCGTTGGCGATCATGGACTTCCATCTGTCTCTATCTCTCGTTGCCCCTAGCATCTCCCCACCCTCCTCGTCCCCAGCCACTCTGCAAGTCCGTCCAGCATTTTCTTCCTGGGTCTACCGGTGCTCTCTTTCTCTCCAGCTTTCCCGTTGTGACCAGGTGCTCCAAATCCCCTTCCTCATAAAATGGCTATAAATGTTGCCTGTCTTTTCCTAATCTTCCTTATGAGTGATCTACTTTGTGTCTGCCTCCATCAAGACTGTCTCGTTTGTTTTCTTTGCTGTATATTGAACTCGCAACATTCTTCTGAGAAACCACATCTCGGCTGCCTCGATCTTGTTCTGGCTTTGTTTGTTGACTGTCCACGCCTCACATCCGTACAACAGTATTGGTTCTATGTAACATTCAAGAACTCTCTTCCTGATGTTAATTGATAGGCATTTGTTGGTAAGAATGCCTGTCATCTTCCCGAATGCTGTTTTGGCTTGGCCGATTCTGCCGGCTATTTCTGATGTGCATCTGCCGTCTGATGAAATGATCGTTCCCAGGTATTTGAATTTATCAACCTGTGTCAAGGTTGTACCTTTCAAGAAGGTGAAAAGCATTCTTACCAACAAATGCCTATCAATTCAGTTGAATTAGTTCATATTTGCTTATACCCAGTTGACCACTAGAGCCATAACACCACGTCTAAAAAAGGACAACCCGTTAAGATAAAAGACAGCAGTTGAAAACCATGCTCTGCATTAACCTTGCAATTCTAAACCAACATCAGGAAGAGAGTTGTCGAATGTTATATAGAACCGATGACGTTATACGGTTGTGAGGCGTGGACAGTCAACACGCAAAGCCAGAACAAGATTGAGGCAGCCGAGGTGTGGTTTCTAACAAAAAATGTTGAGAGTTCCATGGACCGCAAAGAAAACAAACGAGACAGTCTTGATGGAGGCAGACACAAGTAAGATCATTGATAAGGAAGATTAGGAAAAGACAAGCAACATTTATAGGCCATTTTATGAGGAAAGGGGAATTAGACCACCTGGTCAGAAGAACGGAAAGCTGGAGGGAAAGACAGCACCAGGTAGACCCAGGGAGAGAAATTGGACGGATTGCAGAGTGGCTGAGGACAGAGAGGGGGAAGATGTGCTTGTGCAACAAGGATAGATGCATATGGAGGCCATGATCACCAATGCCATGCGGCAGGGCACATGATGATGATGATGATGATGATGATGATGATGATGATGATGACGCAATCCTGGACATCCGTGCAGGTTGAAGGGTGTACAAGAAAGATTCAATGTCTCGAGTCAAGCCAGGCTGCGAAATAAACATTGGCCTGTTGACTTGTCCATCTTTATGCCCCCAATCATTATGTTGGGGTGTGTTAGCGCTTCACAGGTACCGTACCTACCCCAATCCCAACCCCCAACCCCACCCCACTCTTTCTCTATTCCAAGACTTCACCAGCTCGTAGGCTTTAGCGCAGGCCCAAGGGGTCTGCCAGAAAATAGATGATGATATGGTTGCCAGTGATGATTCTCTAATGTTCCGGTTGGGATTAAAGACTTGCGTGACAGGCCTGTACTCTATGCTTACTTTCAGGAACTCCCAGCCCACAACATTGAAGTAAATAAATAAATAAATAAATAAAATGAAGAAAGAAAAAGAAAGACAGAAAGCAGCCTTTTCGCAGCCCATCTTTATGTTACTTCAGTCAGAAATAAATAAAACAAAGAAAGAAAAATAAGCAAAGAAAACAGCCTTGTTGCCTATCTTTGCGTTGCTTCAATCAAAAATAAATAAAACAAAGAAAGAAAAATAAACAGAGAAAACGATCTTTATGTTACTTCAATCAGAAATAAATAAAATAAGAAAGAAAATTGGAACCAGAAAAAAAACGAAAAAAAGAATGAGAACGTGTATTTAATACAACAAGACAAGACAGGCGCAAAGTTTCAGCCAACTGGCCTTTGTCAAGATTAAGATCACAAACAAACAAACACCAGATACAAAATTAGGTGAGAAAGACTGAAACTTCCCTGCTGTTCCGCTGTGTGAGAAAGAAAACGGCCTTTTTGGGGGGTTGCCATCTTTATGCCGCTTCAATCAGAAATAAATAAAAAAAGAAAGAAAAATAAAGAACAAAAACGGCCTGTTGTTGCCTACTTTTGCACATCATCATCATCTCTATCATCTCACAGTCATCATCATCATCATCTCATCATCATCATCATCACGTGCCCTGCCGCATGGCGTTGGCGATCATGGACTTCCATCTGTCTCTATCTCTCGTTGCCCCTAGCATCTCCCCCACCCTCCTCATCCCCAGCCACTCTGCAAGTCCGTCCAGCATTTTCTCCCTGGGTCTAACCGGTGTTCTCTTTCCCTCCAGCTTTCCCGTTGTGATCAGGTGTTCCAAATCCCCTTCCCATAAAATGGCCTATAAATGTTGCCTGTCTTTTCCTAATCTTCCTTATGATGATCTGCTTGTGTCTGCCTCCATCAAGACTGTCTCGTTTGTTTTCTTTGCTGTCCATGGAACTCTCAACATTCTTCTTAGAAACCACATCTCGGCTGCCTCAATTTGTTCAGGCTTTGTTTTTGACTGTCCACGCCTCACATCCGTACAACAGTATTGGTTCTATATAACATTCAGGAACTCTCTTCCTGATGTTAATTGACAGGCATTTGTTGGTAATAATGCTTGTCATCTTCTTGAATGCTGTTTTGGCTGGCCGATTCTGCCAGCTATTTCCGATGTGCATCTGCCGTCTGATGAAATGACCGTTCTCAGGTATTTAAACTTATTAACCTGTGTCAAGGTTGTGCCATTTGCTGTTATTTTGCATGAGGGGATTTCATGTTTTTTTTAGTGATCACCATGACTTCAGTTTTCCTGCTGTTTAGTTCCTACCCCTTACCTTTGGTTTCTTGATCTTTATGTCGCCTCAGTCAATCATGTGGAGTCAGTTCAGTCGTTCATGGGTCCCTTCTCCCCCTCCTCCCCCATTCAAGACCTTTCCGGGATGTAAGGTGGTTTTGCCCAGGCCCAAGGAGGCTGTCAGATAAATACTGATAGATTTGGGTGGAGCGCATATGGTATCGTCCGAGTGTGATGATTCCCCTTGAATAAACGTCTACAACTCTAATACTCATGAAACATCCTGGAGTCAACCAGGCTTGAGAGATGCGGATATAATTTAATATCTTATGGTGTTTACAGACTCGTAAGATCAATCAATCCGTCTACCAATCAACCAATCAATCAGTCAATCACTCACTCACTCGCTCACTCACTCACTCACTCACTCACACACTCATTCACTCACACCCTTATTCACTCACTCAATCAATTAGCTAACCAACCAACAAACTAACCAACCAACCAAACTACCAAACAGACACTCATTCACTCATTCACTCACTCACTCACTCACTCAATCAATCAATCATCAATCAATCAGTCAATCAATCAACTAACCAACCAACCAACCAGTCAACCAGCCAACCAACCAACCAACCAACCAACTACCAACCAACCAACCAGCCAGTCAACCAACCAA
>JAPXFY010000034.1:36641187-36653687 GCA_030674185.1 Monoplex corrugatus
AGGAGAGAGAGTGAGGAGAGAGAGAGGAGAGAGGAGAGTGAGGGAGAGAGGAGAGAGGAGTGAGAGAGGAGTGAGAGTGAGGAGAGGAGAGAGAGGGTGGAGGAGAGGAGAGAGTGAGAGAGGAGAGGAGGAGGAGAGAGTGAGTGGAGAGGAGAGAGAGGAGGAGGAGAGAGAGGAGGGGAGAGAGTGAGAGGGGAGAGGAGGAGGGAGAGGAGAGAGTGAGTGAGGAGAGAGGGAGGAGAGGAGGAGGAGAGAGAGTGAGTGGAGAGGAGAGAGATGAGAGAGAGAGAAGAGAGTGAGGAGAGTGAGGAGGTGAGAGAGGGAGAGGGAGGAGGAGAGAGGGAGAGAGTGAGAGAGAGGAGAGAGGAGGAGTGAGAGAGAGAGAGTGGAGAGGAGGAGAGGAGAGGAGAGGAGAGAGTGAGGAGAGAGAGAGAGAGTGGGAGGTAGAGAGAGGAGAGAGGAGGAGAGAGGAGAGAGGAGTGAGAGAGGAGAGAGGGGAGAGGAGAGGAGAGTGAGGAGGAGAGAGTGAGTGAGAGGAGGAGAGAGGAGGAGAGAGGAAGAGAGGAGGTGAGTGAGAGAGTGATAGGAGAGAGAGAGGAGGAGGGAGAGGAGAGAGGAGGTGAGAGGAGAGAGAGAGTGGGGAGGGTGAGAGAGGAGAGATGGGAGAGTGAGTGAGGAGAGGAGAGAGAGGAGAGGAGAGAGAGAGGAGAGGAGGAGGAGTAGGAGAGTAGGAGTGAGAGAGAGGAGTGGAGAGAGAGTGAGAGAAGGAGAGGAGGAGAGAGAGGAGGTGGAGAGAGAGAGTGAGAGAGTGGAGGAGATGAGGGAGAGTGAGGAGAGAGAGAGAGAGAGTGAGGGGGAGAGAGAGTGGAGGGTGAGAGGAGAGAGAGTAGGAGGTGAGGAGGAGGGAGAGAGAGAGTGAGAGAGAGAGAGAGAGTGAGTGAGAGAGAGGATGAGTGAGTGGAGAGAGGAGTGAGTGAGAGAGAGGAGTGAGGAGAGAGAGAGTGAGTGAGAGAGAGAGAGTGAGTGAGAGAGAGAGTGAGTGAGAGGAGAGAGAGTGTGAGTGAGAGAGAGTGAGAGGAGAGAGAGTGAGGAGAGAGAGAGTGAGTGAGAGGAGAGTGAGTGGAGAGAGAGGTGAGTGAGAGAGATGAGAGAGAGTGAGTGAGAGAGAGGAGTGGAGAGAGAGTGAGTGAGAGAGAGAGAGAGTGGAGAGGAGAGAGAGAGATGAGTGAGTGAGAGAGAGAGTGAGAGAGAGGAGAGAGTGAGTGAGAGAGAGAGTGAGGAGGAGAGAGAGTGAGGAGAGAGAGGAGTGGAGAGGAGTGAGGAGAGAGAGAGAGGAGGAGAGAGTGAGAGTGAGAGAAGAGAGTGAGTGAGAGAGTGAGGAGGAAGAAGGAGAGATGAGTGAGTGAGAGAGAGAGTGAGTGAGAGAGGATGAGTGTGAGAGAGAGTGAGGAGGAGAGAGGTGAGGAGAGAGAGAGAGAGTGAGTGAGAGAGAGAGAGGAGTGAGAGGAGGAGAGGAGGGGGAGAGAGAGAAGAGAGAGTGGAGTGGGGAGAGAGAGAGAGAGGTGAGTGGGGAGAGAGAGAGAGAGAGAGTGGGAGGAGAGAGAGAGAGTGAGAGAGGAGAGGAGAGAGAGTGAGTGAGAGAGAGACAGAGTGAATGAGAGAGATATATAAAGAGAGAGAGGGAAGAGAGAGGGAGAATAAGAGTGAGAGAGTGAGAGAGTGAGGGAGGGAGGGAGGGAGGTAAGGAGAGGTGCTGAGTTTGAGCACACTCATTCTGATAGTAGTATCATCATTCTGCTGGGCGTGCGACCCTCGTCCCAAGCTGTCATCATCTTTCAGTTATACGTGAGCGCGCCAGTCACACACGACCACAGACACACACACAGACACAAACACACGAAACAGACACAACACCAGACACACAGACACAAAACACAGACACAAGACACAGACACACAGACACACAGCACACAGACACAGACACACAGACATACAGACACAAACACACAGACACAAACACACACACACAGACACACAGACACAAACACACAGACACAAACACACAGACACACAGACATACAGACACAAACACACAGACACAAACACACACACAGACAACACAGCACACACACAGACACAGACACTAACACCAGACACAAACAACAGACACACAGACATACAGACACAAACAAACAGAACACACACACACACACACACACACACACAGACACACACAGCCACACACAGCCACACAGACACTAACACACAGACACAAACACACAGACACACAGACATACAGACACAAACAAACAGACACACACAGACACACACAGACACTAACACACAGACACAAACACACAGACACACAGACACAAACACACAGACACAAACACACAGACAACAGACATACAGACACAGACAAACAGACACAACACACACACACACACACACACATGACACACACAGACACACACAGACACTAACACACAGACACAAACACACAGACACACAGACACACACAGACACACAGACACACACCACACACACACACAGACACACACAGACACTAACACACAGACACTAACACACAGACACAAACATACAGACACACAGACACACACACACACACACACACACACACAACACACACAGACACACACAGACACTAACACACAGACACAAACACACAGACACACAGACACACACACAGACACACAGACACACACACACACACACACACACACAGCACTAACACACAGACACAAACACACAGACACACACACACACACACACAACCACAAGAAAGAGAGAAAGAGAGAGAGGATGATTAAAAATGCGTCATCATCATCACCACCACCCACCACACCCTCACCTATCTCACCTGTCAGCGTCACTGGGTTCAGTGATGGCCGCAGCACTCTTTGACACCACCATCTCCCTGCAAGCCGTCTCTGTCTTGACTTTTGTGGACAAGTTCTTGAATATGTAGTAGGCCACTGATGTCGGTTATGTTCTCGATGTACGAGAAGCAACAGACAGGTAACATTTCTAGGCCATTTTATGAGGAAAGGGGACTAGAGCACCTGGTCACGACAGGAAAGCTGGAGGAAAAGAGAACACCAGGTAGACCCAGGGAGAAAATATTGGACAGACTTGCAGGGTGGCTGAGGACAGAGAGGGTGGGAGTTGTACTTGGCAGCGACAAGGGATAGATGTGTCTCCTGATGCAGTTTTCAAGTTTTTACGCGAGATGAATAGATTTAATCTGAAAATATTGGACGGACTTGCAGGATGGCTGAGGACAGAGAGGGTGGGAGTTGTACTTGGCGGCGACAAGGGATAGATACATATTGAGGGCCACGATCGCCAACGCCATGCGGCAGGGCACATGATGATGATGGTGGGTCTTCCATTCTCTCTTGGTCCAGAGACTGGGCTGGACCTGGTTGATGCGACGTTGTGTGGCCATGTCCGGGGTTTGTCATCTCCCCACTTGCCGTTCGGTTTGTAAACAAGGTAACTGGTACCAAAGGAAATAAGAGGGAAGCAGGGAGAATTTTTAAATATCAACTAAGTACATAACTCTTGAGAGTCACGGAGTTATCTCCATGTAGCTCAGAACATACCACTTTATGCTTTGTGGCTGCGTCTATGCTAGCTGAATGGGTAGCGCAAACTGTGTTTGGTTTGAGAAATTCTACATGGGAGATAACTCCGTGACTCTCAAGAGTTATGTTACTTAGTTGAAGGTAACTGATGACTGGGTCCGAGTGGGTCATGCAACGCATAGACAGCCCCCCCTCCTCCCCCCTTTGCTTGAAGAAATGACTGTCGATTGGCGTCAGGAGCTTGGGAGGTGGATTGTCCCGAGAGTGGCGAGATATTGGTGCTCCAGGTCCCATCCGCACCCTCGTGGTGTTTCTTACAATACAATACAATACAATACAATACAATACAATACAATATTTTATTTATATAGCACAAAATCTTGATAAAATCAAATCTAAGCGTTTAAAACAGACACACACGCACGACGCACGCACACGCACGCACGCACGCACGCACACACACACACACACACACACACACACGCACGCATACGCACACGCACACGGCTATAAATGGGGAGAAAGAATAAAAGCAATGGAAAATTATAGAGAGCATATTATATACAATTATATATTACAATGTGATTCCCCTCCGAGCGGAGACAGGCTGCAGAGGGGATTGAGTCGGGTCAGGATTTTATGTCAGCGGAGAAAAGGTTGAGTTTTGAGAGCGGACTTGAAGGAGACAAAAGTAGGTTGCTGACGGACGAGAGAGGAAGTTTGTGCCAGGAGAGGGACCAGAAACAGAGAAGGCTCGTGGACCATAGGTATTGAGTTTAGTGCGTGGAAAGCGAAAAGTCAGAGGATCGGAGGCAGAGCTGGAGGGTACGTGAGGGAACATAGATCTTGTTAACTAGTTAACAGCCGCTGTTTCGTAGAATAATATATGTATGGAGCGAATTAACCCTTTGTTTTGTAAACTGCAGACTCTGTGGGAGATACAAAGCATACAATGCGAACCCGAGATGGAACCTGCACACTTGTAGAAGAAAATGATTGTCATACCTGCCCCTAGTTTCATATGAGGCTTAACCCTTTGACTCCCGTAGATTACCCACCAACAACAAAAACTTAACTCTTTGACTCCTTCACCCTTCCTGCAGGAAGCTGGTGGATACGGTGAGGGGATCAAAGGGTTAAGTTTTTGCTATTGCAATCATGGTTGACAGCTTAGGATGCTGGTGGACAGGCTGAAAGGGTCAAAGGGTCACGTTTTTGCTTTGTTAGCGTGGTTGACAATACAGGATGCTGGTGGACAGGATCAGGGAGTCAAAGAGTTAATTAGAATCCATGTTTATTTATTGATATGTGATGCATGTTTTCTCTATCGTCTACCTGTGTATGTTTAATGTTTATCTCAAACACTGTTGCCAGTGACTGTGCTTCATGTACATAAACCTTGTGTAAAAGGTGTGGATACCATGTGGATGTCTTGAACTTCAAGTCTCTGACACACATAATTCTGCTGTGCAAAAAGAAGAAAAGGAAGAGAAAGAAAAAGAAAGAGACAGAAATAAAGGCAGGCAGATAGAAAGACAGACAGAAAGAAAGACAGAAAGAAGGAAAAAAGAAAGAAAAAAAGAACAGACAGACAGAATTAAAGAAAGAAAAAGAGAAGAGATAAAGACAGACAGATAAACAGAAAGAAAGAAGAAAGAAAGAAAGAAAAAAAAGAAAGAAAAAAAAAAGGAAGGAAAGAAAGAAAGAAAGAGACAGAGAAAAGAAGAAGAAAGACAGAAAGAAAGAAAAAAAAGAAAAAAAGAAAAAAAGAGATAAACAAAGAATAGAAGAAGAAAAAAGAAAGAAAGAAGAAAGAAAGAAAGAAGAGAAAGACAAGACAGAAAGAAGAAAGACAGAAAGAAAGAGAAAGAAGAAAAAGAAGGAAAGAAAGAAAGAAAGAAAAGAAAGAAAGACAGAAAGAAGACAGAAGAAAGACAGAAAGACAGAAAGAAAGAAAGAAAAAGAAAGAAAGAAAAAAGAAGAGAAGAGAAAAGAAGACAGACAATGAAGAAAGACAGAAAGAAAGAAAGAAAAGAAGAAGAAAGGAAAGAGAAAGAAAGAAAGAAAGAAAAGACAAGAAGAAAGAAGAAGAAAGAAAGAAAGAAAGAAAGAAGAAGAAAGAAAGAAGACAGAAAGGAAAGACAGAAAGAAGAAAGAAAGAAGAAAGAAGAAAAAGAAAGAAAGAAAGAAAGAAAGAAGAAGAAAGAAGAAGAAAAGAAGAAAGAAAAGAAAGAAGAAGAAGAAGAAGGAAAGAAAGAAGAAGAAAAAGAAAGAAAGACAGAAAGAAAGAAGAAAGAAGAAAGAAAGAAAGAAGAAAGAAAGAAAGACAGAAAGAAAGAAAGAAGAAGAAAGAAAGAAGAAAGAAAGAAAAGAAAGAAAGAAAGAAAAAGAGAAGAAAGAAAGAAAGAAAGAAAGAAAGAAAGAAAGAAAAAGAAAGAAGAAAGAAAGAAGAAAGAAGAGAAGAAAGAAAGAAAGAAAGAAAGAAGAAGAAGAAAGAAAGAAAGAAAGAAAAGAAAGAAGAAAGAAGAGAGAAAGAAAAGAAAGAAAGAAAGAAAAGAAAGAAAGAAAGAAAGAAAGAAGAAAGAAGAAGAAAGAAAGAAAGAAGAAAAGAAGAAAAGAAAGAAAGAAAGAAGAGAAAGAAAGACAGAAAGAAAAAGAAGAGAAAGAAGAAAGAAGAAAGAAAAGAAAGAAAGAAGAAGAAAGAAAGAAAGAAAGAAAGAAAGAAAGAAAGAAAGAAAGAAGAAAGAAAGAAAGAAGAAAGAAGAAGAAAGAAGAAAGAAAGAAGAAGAGAAGAAAGAAAAGACAGAAAAGAAAGAAAGAAGAAAGAAAGAAAAAAGACAGAAGAAAGAAGAAAGAAAGAAAGAAGAAAGAAAGAAAGAAGAAAGAAGAAAGAAAGAAAGAAGAAGAGAAAGAAAGAAAGAAGAAAGAAAGAAAAGAAAGAAAGAAAGAAAGAAAAAAGAAAGAAAGAAAGAAGAAAGAAGAAAGAAAGAAAGAAAGAAAGAAAGAAAAGAAAGAAAGAAAGAAAGAAAAGAAGAAAGAAAGAAAAAGAAAGAAAGAAGAAGAAAGAAAAGAAAGACAAGAAAGAAGAAAGAAGAAAGAAGAAAGAAAGAAAGAAAGAAAGAAAGACAGAAAGAAAGAAAGAAGAAAGAAAAAAGAAGAAGAAGACAGACGAAAGAAAGAAGAAAGAAAGAGAAGAAAGAAAAGAAGAAAGAAAGACAGAAAGAAGAAAGAAAGAAAGAAGAAAAGAAAAGACAGAAAGAAAGAAGAAGAAAGAAAAAGAAAGACAGAAAGAAAGAAAGAAAGAAAGGGATAAAGACAGACAGACAGACAGACAGAAAGACAGAGAAAGATTCTGTGGGAAACTTCTGACTAATCTAACCGAACTCCCATAATTTCGTGGAACTGCAAAGGCGTGGAGAGAACAGATCTCATTGTCTAGTTAATTCTGTAATCTACAAACACTGCACTATTTCAGCCCACTCCCTCACATCCTTCGTGCCACGCTTGTCACAGACATACACTACTTTCTACTTTCATAAAGAATGATGTGTCTCATTATAAAGCCCACGTAATGATGTGACCCTCTCTGTGGACATGAATCATGAACCATGGGTAGGAAAAAAGGACATTAACAGAAGTAGGTAAAAAATGTATTTATGTATTTGCGGTGAACATTTCACATTGTACCACTGTTTGTTTTACTGCAGAAAGCTTCGTTCCATTTTACCAAAGATGTTTACGCAAGGAAACTATCTTGAAACACATTTTAAAAAAGTAATATCAGATCAAGTTTTGTCAGTTAAAATTTCAGAATCATTGGTTTACAGCCCTGTTAATGCGTTACTTTAAGGTTATTATTATAATTATCATAACTTTTTGTTTTGTTTTGTTTTTATGACGATTTTTATTTTACATTATTGATGTAATCAAAGGACATAACTCTTGAGAATTATCTCCTATGTTGTATAGAACTTCTCAAATCTAACACAGTTTGAGCTACCCATTCAGCTAGCATAGAAGCAGATACAAAGTACAAAAACAGTAAGCTCAGAACACTCCTCAAAAAAGGAGCGCCCAAGCCTACCTTTATACTCTGCAACTACCCTACACACAACTACACACGTGGGAGATAATTCTCAAGAGTTATGTCCTTTGGTTATATTATAAAAATTCTCCCTGCTTCCCTCTTATTTCTTTGGTATTACACTATTAATGTAAGCATTGTTCTAGTTTCATTTCTCTGTTCATCCATATCCTTTTTCTAAAGACCTTGCCGCTTCCTATCAAATATTTTTCCGTCTCTTACTCTGTTCTCCTCTGTCCCCTCCCCTTCCCCTCCCCCTAATTTCATCCTCCGTGACATTTTTTCCTGTCTAATATCACTCATAGTGAAAAGACGTTAAATCAGGGAACGAACGAACGTAAGAAAAAAATTTTTAAAAAAGGAAAAAGGATAGGATGGTGGAACCAAAAATACAGGTTATTCTTTATATGTTGGAAATGATACATAAAAATAAATCGCATACTTTCTCTAATACATGGTGACATTTTATGCACGATCTTATTGTTTACGTAAAATTCAAAGTATGAAATATTTCTATACCAGATAAAAAAAGCGTATTTAATACCACCCACACAAGACAGGCATAAATTTGGACTTTTCTACCACTGGACGAAGCAGCAGGGAAGTTTCAGTCTTTTTCTCCTAATTTTTTGTATTTGGTGTTTGTTTGTTTGTGATCTTACGTCTACGTTTGACAAAGGCCATTTAGCCCAAAATTTGCGCCTGTCTTGTCTGGTTGTATTAAATAAACGTTTTGATTCTATTTTTCGTGTTTTTTTTCTGGTTTCTCTTTGCTTGAACGCGGGCGGTCACACTTGTTTTGGATTTCATAATTCTGTACGATGAAAGTGTACACGCCACACGCACACACACACACACACACACACACACCACACGACACACACACACACACACACACAAACAAACAAACAGCCAGACAAACGATAAACAAAACACACACATAAACACGTACACACACACACACACACACACACACACAACACACACACTCTCACTCACTCACAACGCATCCAACATGATAAAGACTTTTTTTTACCATCTACCCTTGTATACAAGCATAATGCAAAAAAAAATCCACATTTTGTATTTTTCGAGGTCACTTCGGCTGAAAGAAAGCATGACGTGCATTGAGGACAATGGTAGCCTGTTACAACAACAGAAACAGATTTTGACTTGTTAAAACTTCAGGTTACAACGATAGAAACAGATTTTGAAAATTGTTAAAGTCCCTGTTCCAACAATAGAAACAGATTTTGACTATTGTTAAAAGTTCCTGTTACAGCAGTGGAAACAGATTTGGACTATTGTTAGGAATTCCTGTTACAACAGTAGAAACACATTTTGACTATTACTTAAATTCCTGTTACAACAATAGAAACAGATTTTGAATATTGTTAAAAGTTCCTGTTACAACAATAGAAACAGATTTTGACTATTGTTAAAATTCCTGTTACAACAATGGAAACAGAATTTGAATATTGTTAGACGTTCCTAAGAAAGTGGTGATCATACTCTCTCCCCGTTTTTTTCAAACACATTTCCTAATTCAGTTTTAGTTTAGTCTTCTTTTCCTCAAAACTTTCTTTTATTCATTTTAACACATTCCGTACCGCGTCACGAGATCCTCGTGACTCAGCTTTCTCTCTCCGTGGACTGCGTCACGAGGATTTCGTGCCCTGAACCGTAGTTTCAGTTTCGAGTATATAGATAGACGTGAATCCTTTTTTCCGGCAAAGGAAGTATACTCTTGTCATTTCCTTTCTGCGTTTACACGACGTTTGAAGCGGCAGAAATGGCAAGATATACCTTGTTTTCTGACAATACTCCCTCTGGCTTTTCTCTCTCCATTACTTGGTCAAACAGTTAGTACAGTGACCTATTTTCTGGGTAGGAAAAGGGTTAAACGAGTAATACAGACAAATACAAAAAAAACAGTGAAAGCGTGGATTCAATCACATCATAAGTAACGACCCAAATCCATTGAAAATATCCATATGTTAACTTACAACTTATACCCACTTCCACGTGAAGTGTCATCATCATCAACATGTGCCTTGCTGCATGGCATTGGCAACCATGGCCCTCCATACTCATCATCATCATCATCATCATCATCATCATCTTTCATCATCATCATCATCATCATTCATCATCATCATCATCATCATCAGGTGCCCTGCCGCTTGGCGTTGGCGATCATGGACTTCCATCTGTCTCTATCTCTCGTTGCTCCAAGCATCTCCTCCACCCTCCTCATCTTCAGCCACTCCGGAAGTCCGTCTAGCATTTTCTCCCTGGGTCTACCTGGTGCTCTCTTTCCCTCCAGCTTTCCCGTTGTGACCAGGTGCTCCAAATCCCCCTTCCTCATAAAATGGCCTATAAATGTTGCCTGTCTTTTCCTAATCTTCCTTATGAATGATCTACCTGTGTCTGCCTCCATCAAGGCTGTCTCGTTCGTTTTCTTTGCTATCCATGGAACTGTCAACATTCTTCTTAGAAACCACATCTCGGCTGCCTCAATCTGTCCTCCACACTAATGTATCTTTTGTCGCTGCAAGTACATCTCCCATGCTCTCTGTCCTCATCCACTTCTAAAGTCTGTCCAACGTTTTCTCCCTGGGTCTGCTTGGTGCTCTTTTTCCCTCCAGCTTTCCTGTTGTGAGTAGGTGCTCTAGTTGCTCTTGCCTCATAAAATGTCCAATGAATGTTGCTTGTATTTTCCTAATCTTATTCATTAATGTTGTTTTTTGTGTCTGCCTCTTTCAAGACTGTCTTGTTTGTTTGTTTTTGTTTTGTTTTGTTTTGTTTGTTTTTCTGTTTGTTGTTGCTGTTGTTGTTGTTGTTGTTGTTGTTGTTGTTGTTGTTGTTGTTGTTTTAGCTGTCCGTGGAACTCTTTACATTCTTTAACAATGATCACAATCCTGTAACAGGAAGATTTAGACTGAAACTAAACAAAAGAAAACACAATCAAAGGACATAACTCTTGAAAATTATCTCCCATGTTGTATAGAACTACTCAAATCTAACACAGTTTGCGCTACCCATTCAGCTAGCATAGAAGCAGATACAAAGTACAAAAACAGTAAGCTCAGAACACTCCTCAAAAGAAAACACACCAAAATAACGCCGAACTAATTCTTGAACTGTTAAAGACAAATAAATCAACTGGTGCAGCATTTAACATATATGTTAAAAAAATTCAGTGCTCTGAAGGAAGTTGGTGACAGTGAGGAACTATTGACAGATTTGAGAAACAAACTCTGTAAATAAACCTTGTGAAGAAATCCCTAGAGCTGAAAGAACAGCAGAGAAGAACTGGACGACAAAAGAAATTTCAGGCTTGATAGAAAAACGGAGCAGGGTAAAGGGAAAAGACGAGGAATACAAAAAGATTCATAGCGAAATCGAGAACAGATGCAATGACTTGTACTTTCTTTGTTTTTAGCTTCACACTGCAGCTTCTTTAAGGTCATAGTGACCTCAAAAAGTACATAATCAGGATTTTCTGTCAGACTTGCATTTTCTTTTGTTTGTTTGGTTTTTTGCTCGTTCGTTTGGTCGTTTACTTGGTTTTTGTTTTTGTTTTGGAATGTGGAGATTGTTAACTCTTTGACTCCTGCATTGTTAACTCTTTGACTCCTGCATTGTTGACTCTTTGACTCCTGCATTGTTAACTCTTTGACTCCTGCATTGTTAACTCTTTGACTCCTGCATTGTTAACTCTTTGACTCCTGCGTCGTTAACTCTTTGACTCCTGCGTTGTTAACTCTTTGACTCCTGCATTGTTAACTCTTTGACTCCTGCATCGTTAACTCTTTGACTCCTGCATTGTTAACTCTTTGACTCCTGCATTGTTAACTCTTTGACTCCTGCATTGTTAACTCTTTGACTCCTGCATTGTTAACTCTTTGACTCCTGCGTCGTTAACTCTTTGACTCCTGCATCGTTAACTCTTTGACTCCTGCATCGTTAACTCTTTGACTCCTGCATCGTTAACTCTTTGACTTCCGCATCGTTAACTCTTTGACTCCTGCATCGTTAACTCTTTGACTCCTGCATTGTTAACTCTTTGACTCCTGCATTGTTAACTCTTTGACTCCTGCATCGTTAACTCTTTGACTCCTGCATTGTTAACTCTTTGACTCCTGCACCTTACTCACCAACTGCAAAAACAACCCTTTGATTTCCTCACCCTATGGACCAGCTTCCTGTAGGAAACTGGTGGATAGGGTGACAGAATCAAAGGGTTAAGTTTTTGCTTTGCCAGCACGGTTACCAATGCAGAATGATGGTGGACAAGATGCGGGAGTCAACGGATTAAAATGGCTTGACCATCTTTTAAGACGTATTAAAAAAAGGGAGACGAACAGTATATACATCAAACAGGATGTTCGTCTCATACCTCATCTAGAACACGAGACTGCCTGTTACTATTTATAACGCGAAACAGTTTTCCAAGTTTTCAAGGGGAGTCCTCCGCCTGCCTTGCTTTAAAATAACTATTTTTTTCTGCCCATGCCGTGTGGCGTCTTACAATAATTCCTTTGTTCCAGCTTTGTGTCATACTCATTATGTATGCATGTATGCAGTAGCAAGCCGGGAACGGACACGCCTGACCCACATGTCTAAAATCATAAAAACAAAAGAAATCAAAAAACACCCTCCCCCCAACACACACACACACACACAAATTCCTCTAGCAAAACTCCCCGCAACAGCAGCATATACAGGGGGGGTGCAAAAGTAGGTATACAGTAAGTATCACATCATTATTATGATGCTTAATTCCGCTCTCGATTAGAGGAGTG
>JAPXFY010000034.1:36661187-36663687 GCA_030674185.1 Monoplex corrugatus
TGTATCCACCAGCCTATCAGCATACCTGTATCCACCAGCCTATCACAGTATACATACCTGTATCCACCAGCCTATCAACATACCTGTATCCACCAGCTTATGTCAGTATACATACCTGTATCCACCAGCCTATCTCAGTATCCATACCTGTATCCACCAGCCTATCACAGTATACATACCTGTATCCACCAGCCTATCTCAGTATCCATACCTGTATCCACCAGCCTATCACAGTATACATACCTGTATCCACCAGCCTATCACAGTATACATACCTGTATCCACCAGCCTATCACAGTATACATACCTGTATCCACCAGCCTATCACAGTATACATACCTGTATCCACCAGCCTATCACAGTATACATACCTGTATCCACCAGCCTATCACAGTATACATACCTGTATCCACCAGTCTACCGCAGTATACATACCTGTATCCACCAGCCTATCAACATACCTGTATCCACCAGCCTATCAACATACCTGTATCCACCAGCCTATCACAGTATACATACCTGTATCCACCAGCCTATCACTGTATACACACCTGTATCCACCAGCCTATCACAGTATACATACCTGTATCCACCAGCCTATCACAGTATACATACCTGTATCCACCAGCCTATCACAGTATACATACCTGTATCCACCAGCATATCTCAGTATCCATACCTGTATCCACCAGCCTATCACAGTATACATACCTGTATACACCAACCTATCTCAGTATGCATACCTGTATCCACAAGCCTATCTCAGTATCCATACCTGTATCCACCAGCCTATCTCAGTATCCATACCTGTATCCACTAGCCTATCAACAAGCTCCCACAGTATACACACCTGTATCCACCGCCTATCTCAGTATCCATACCTGTATCCACCAGCCTATCTCAGTATCCGTACCTGTATCCACCAGCCTATCAACAAGCTCCCACAGTATACACACCTGTATCCACCAGCCTATCTCAGTATCCATACCTGTATCCATCAGCCTATCAACAAGCTCCCACAGTATACATACCTGTATCCACCAGCCTATCAGCAAGCTCCCACAGTATACATACCTGTATCCACCAGCCTATCACAGTATACTTACCTGTATCCACCAGCCTATCTCAGTATCCATACCTGTATCCACCAGCCTATCACAGTATACACACCTGTATCCACCAGCCTATCACAGTATCCATACCTGTATCCACCAGCCTATCAACATACCTGTATCCACCAGCCTATCTCAGTATCCATACCTGTATCCACCAGCTTCTTGTAACTCGTTGACTGCTTCAGTCTGCCCCATCAGCCTCATCCAGCTTTCTTAGGAAGAAGAGTGGCAGAATGGATCAGACGTTCGCCTGCCAGTAACTGAACTCGAGGTTCCAGGGTTCGCTCCCCGTACAGGCCTCGACTTTTCTCATCAGTTCGACCAGAAAGTCGAACTGAACGTCTAGTCCTTCGGAAGTGACGAAAAACGAGTAGGACCCGTGTGCCTTCTGGCTGCGCACGCTTAAGATCCCACGGCAGTTGAAAATCGTGAAGAGCGGGGCATTGCCCGGCAGTCTTGGTACAAAACATAGGAGAGATAGGTTGATTTCCCAGGTCCAAACCCTGAAGACCAATCAGCCTTCTTGCCTTCTTGCCTTTCTCAAGTCTTGGTAAACAAAGTGAATATGAATATGAATTTGAATCGAGGGAGAGGGGATGGGCACTACCTTTGTGGTGCTGGCCCCGGGAAAAGTTGAGGTCTCTGCCTCCTCACTCCCCTGCGATCCCAGGGTTATGGAACTATCTAGGTAGGACCTCAGGACCTGGTCAGCTCGTGGGTTTATGTGCAGGTTTAAGGCTTGTACCGTGATCATTCTGGATCTTCTCCATCACATGGCACATGTGACATTAGTGTATATGGAGTTCATTCAGAGAGCGGAGACGCCATCTTGAGAAATGGAAACTGAAACTGAAACTTCCTGTAATTAACCATTTGACTTCTCTCACTCAACATATTCACGAGATCTACCGGCTGCAGACAGTTGATGGACAGACTGATGACGTCAAAGGGTTAACCCTTTTGACTCCCGCACCCTGTCCACCAGCATCCTGCATTACCAACTATGCTAGCAAAGCAAAAACTTAACCCTTTGATTCTCTCACACTACCCACCAGCTTCCTGCAGGAAGCTGGTGGGTAGTGTGAGAGAATCAAAGGGTTAAGTTTTTGCAGGTGGTGGATAGGGTGCTGGGGTCAAAGGGTTAAGGACGCCGGGAGATAAGGACCAACACAACTATGTCATGTACCACCCATTAACCGCCATGCAGTCAACATAACATCCGCACAAACAGAGAGTGGAGATCAGAGAAATGTGGACCACCTGTTCCATTTTACTTTCTGAGGTGAAATCAGGAACCAGAAAAAACACGAAAGAAGAATACGAACGCGTATTTAATACAACCAGACAAGACAGGCGCAAATTTTCGGCCAGCTGGCCTTTGTCAA
>JAPXFY010000034.1:36676187-36681187 GCA_030674185.1 Monoplex corrugatus
CAAGTGTGTCTCCAACCCTTTCTGTCCTCATCCACTCTGCAAAAATGTAATATTGAGTCTGTCAGGTGCCTTTTTTTTCGTTTAGATTTCCTGTTGTGACTACGTGCTCCAGTTTCTCTTACCACATAATTGCCACTTTTCTTGTATGTCTTGACTATCGTGTTTGCGCTCTTGTTACTACGTGACAAACAGTTTGTGAACTGACAATCTACGAAAATTTTCTGTCCACTTCAGCACAATGTGAGTAGGTCAATATGCAATTTGGCTGTGCAGATCTTACGACTGGTCCAAGTCCTTGGTATGTCTACACTTTAAGTTTAGGTACGTGGATTGAGTTTTGATGTATGATTTACCAGTAGCCTGTAAGATGTCCATATTGTCAACCCATCGTTCCTTTCCTCGTTATGTGACCTCCCACCACGAAATCAGTCTTAACTCGCAGTCAGTCGAACAGCACTAGGAGCTGAAAAGGTGACTGAGGGTCTATCTGGGGTGTTTTGACTTTTTCTCAAATTTGATTTCTGTAGGCCCACAGATTTTTTTTCTTGAAAAAATATTATTAATTTAAAATGGTATTTTAATGCACTGATCGCAGCAGAAAGAACGCAATTTCCTACCAAAAGTACCTATTCCATATTGTGAATTCTAAAAGTACCTATTTTTGTCTCTTATTATAAACCGTAACCTGTGCAGTACCTGCGCATGTGATATACTGATGGAAAGCTCTTTGGAGTTTGGTGCACCTTTCAGATAATGACAGCGAAAATTAGAAACAACCTGGGTCAAAGCCACCAAATAAAAAAATATAAGGAAAATGTGTAGGAGAGCACACAAAAACTTACAACTTACATATACAACTTAATGACTTTGAACATACACAACTTCTACATTTTTTTTAGTACAAGCCTTATTCAAGTACCAAAATTATCAGCAGAATGTACACTTTCCAGCATTCTCTCCCTGGGTCTACCCGGTGCTCTCTTTCCCTCCAACTTTCCCGTTGTGACCAGGTGCTCCAAATCCACCGTGCTAATTGCAGAAAATGAAAGGGACCTACAAAACCTTGTGAATATACTAGAAACAGAAAGCAAAGGTAAGGGGTTGGAACTAAACAGCAGGAAGACTGAAGTCATGGTAGTCAGTAAAAAACATGAAATCCCCTCCTGCAAAATAACAGCAAATGGCACAATCTTGACACAGGTTAATAAGTTCAAATATCTGGGAACGGACATTTCATCAGACGGCAGATGCACATCGGAAATAGCTGGCAGAATCGGCCTAGCCAAAACAGCATTCAAGAAGATGACAAGCATTCTTACCAACAAATGCCTATCAATTAACATCAGAAAGAGAGTCCTTGAATGTTATATAAACCAATACTGTTGTACGGATGCGAGGCGTGGACAGTCAGCAAGGAAAGCCAGAGCAAGATTGAGGCAGCCGAGATGTGGTTTCTAAGAAGAATGTTGAGAGTTCCATGGACAGCAAAGAAAACAAACCAGACAGTCTTAATGGAGGCAGACACAAGTAGATCACTCATAAGGAAGATTAGGAAAAGACAAGCAACATTTATAGGCCATTTTATGAGGAAGGGGGATTTGGAGCACCTGGTCACAACGGGAAAGTTGGAGGGAAAGAGAGCACCAGGTAGTGGAGTGGCTGAGGACGAGGAGGGTGGAAGAGATGCTTGGGGTGGCAAGAGATATAGATAGATGGAAGTCCATGATCGCCAACGCCATGCGGCAAGGCACCTGATGATGATGATGATGTCACCGATAGACTGGTTCCATTGATCTGTGACGTCACTGATAGATTGGTTCCGAGGGTTATTGATATGTATTTATAGGCTGATTCCATTGATCTGGGATGCCTCTGATAGACTGGTTTCATAGGCTAGTCTGCTGTCGTGTTTGTGATAGAGTGGTTAACATTCTCTTTCTCAAAGGTGGTTCATCTGTGATGTTACTAAGTAGTGGTTTTTTTGTCCTCATGTTCTGCCTTGTCGATTCACTGTAAGTATATGTATAATCTCCCACCCTTTCTGCCCTCATCTAGTCCACAAAAACTTACAATATTTTCTCCCTGGGTCTACCTAGTAATCTTTTCCCCTCTAGCTTTCCTGTTGTGACTCATCACCATCATCATCATCAGGTGCCCTGCCGCATGGCGTTGGCGATCATGGACCTCCATCTATCTATCTCTTGCCGCCCCAATCATCTCCTCCACCCTCCTCGTCCTCAGCCACTCCATAAGTCCGTCTAGCATTTTCTCCTTGGGTCTACCTGGTGCTCTCTTTCCCTCCAGCTTTCCCATTGTGACCAGGTGCTCCAAATCCCCCTTTCTCATAAAATGGCCTGTAGATGTTGCCTGTCTTTTCCTAATCTTCCTTATGAGTGATCTACTTGTGTCTTATGTTGTGATTATGTGCTAAAATTTCTCTTGCTTTATAAAATGTCCAATAAATGGTGTGTCTTTTCCTATTCTTCTTCATTAACGTGTGTGTGTGTGTGTGTGTGTGTGTGTGTGTGTGTGTGTGTGTGTGTGTGTGTGTGTGTGTGTGTGTGTGTGTGTGTGTGTGTGTGTGTGTGTGTGTGTGTGTGTGTGTGTGTGTGCGTGCGTGTTTGCGTCTATCAAGACTGTCTTGTTTTCTTTCTGTGCATGGAACTGTTAACATTTCAGCTGCTTCGATCTTGTTCTGAATTTGCGTTATTGGCTGTCCACGCTTTGCATTCGTACAACAGTACTGGTTCTATATATATATGTATAACACTGGAGAACTCCTTTCCTGGTGTTAAGTAATAGGCGTTTGTTGATAAGAACACTTTTCATTTTCTTGACTACTGTTTTAGCTTGGCCAGTTATGCTGGATATTTCTAATGCGCATCTACTGTCTGGTGAAACGACTATTCCCAGATATTTAACTCATCAGTTTGTCTCAATGTTGTGCCATTTGTTGCTGTTTTACGTAAGGGGATTTACTGGGTTTTTGTTTTACAGATTACCATGACTTCTTTTAGCTCCAGCCCTTTATTTCTGCCTTCTGTTTCTGTTATACTCACAATATTGTGCGGGTCTTTTTTCATTTACGGCAATTAAACAGCGTCATCTGTGTAACGAAAATTGTTTATCATTTTCCTCCAACTTTTATCCCAGGGCATTCTTCGAGGTTTCTCATGATAGTTTTGCTGTAAAGTGAAAACAGATCTGGTGACAGAACATATCCCTGCCTAACCTCTGTTTTGATATTTTGGAAAGAGCTTATATCATTTTCTACTCTCGTTGCTGCTGTTTGTTTTTTATACATATTCCTTATTATTCTTAGATCTTTTCTATCAACATTGAGCCTTTCTAGTTGGTTAATCAATTCTTTGTGTCTTACCTGATCAAAAGCCTTGGTATAATCAACAAAACATAAATATAAATCCTTATTCGACTCAATCGATCTTACTGTGAGTTTGTGGGATGTCATCATCATCGTCATCATTTTGTGCCCTGTTGCATGGCATCGGTGATGATTGCCTCCATACGAATCTCTGTTTAGTCCTGTAAGTACATCTCCCATCTCCTCTTCATCCACACATCTAAACCATCCAGTGTTTTCTCCACGGGTGCCCTCCATGGTGATGCCAGGGGCCTCTTCCAGTATAAATAGTGTCCCCACCTTGTAGAAAATCTGTGCTAGAACTTCCCTCTTTTTGTCACTCTTTGTTTCAGACTTGTTCCTTTGCTTTCATATCATTTTCTGCCTTGCTGGTTCGTTTACCTGTATGTGTTCCATAAAGATTTACATACTTTCTCCTAGGATTGATAATTGGGTACATGTATTAAGTACAGTTCTGGCACCAGTCGCCGTGGTGTAGTGGTTAACGCAACGGACTACCGACTGGAAGGTTGTGGGTTCGAATCCCATCAGTACCTTCAAAAATCATTGCGGGATTTTTCGGCTCTAATCGGCTCCTACCCAGAGTTGGGCGTGCTATGGGCTCATTGGGAAGACTGGAACCACACAGTCGAGTCTCATCCACTTCACGGATGCGTCATTGAGGGTGTTGCTCAAATCTTCTGACCAACACCGCAGGTTTCTGTATCTCTTGGGCCTGGTTGACGCCAGGATATATTATGATAGTAAGCGTAGAGTACAACCCTGTCACGCAGTCTCAATCCTAGATGGAACTCCATAGCGTCATGATTATCATCCACATCAACATCATCATCATCGCATAATAAAAACTGTTTCAGCTTCTGCGTCCATTAATGTGGCGCAAAAAATGGGAAGGGGGGAAAAAGGTGAGCACAAAGGTAACTTCCCTGAATGCAATGATCCTAAGAAAAAAAAAAAAATACAGTTTTTGGCTCGAGGGATATGAGATCTGCGGGAGCAATTTTAGGTAATTTAGGACCGTTTTTATGTTTTAGTTCCATAGTTACGTGTATATTTGTGTTCAGGTGTTTTTTTAACTCCCTGTGTAATGAATTGGATAGAATGATGAGTGCCAGAGGCATCTCCTTTGTGCGTGAATGCATTGTTATGCGTACTTAATTTTTTTTCTATTTTTTTTCCACTTGAAGTACTGTGCATGTTTTGAAACGGGTTGTAGTCCTGATATGGTTCTGTGCTGTTGGTAGGCTTGAAACAAAAATAACAGTAATATCCATGGGTCTGTGTGGTACTCTTTTTCCCCTCCAGCTTTCTTGTTGTTACTAGGTGCTCAAATTTCTCTTGCCTTATAAAATGTCCTATAAATATTGCTTGTCTTCTCCTAATCTTCTTAGCGTTCTTTTTGTGTTTGCCTCTTTCAAGACTCGTTTGTTTTCTTTGCTGTCCATGGAACTGTTCACGTTCTTCTTCGAAACCACACTTCAGCTGCCTCAGTCTTGTTCTGACTTTGCATGTTGACTTCCACGCTTCACGTCCATACAATAATATCGGTTTTATTAACGCTGATTGACTCTATTCCTGATGTTATTTGATAGGCATTTGTTGGTAAGAAAGCTTCACA
>JAPXFY010000034.1:36686187-36708687 GCA_030674185.1 Monoplex corrugatus
GCCTAATATTGACCTTTACTATTTTGGTTAAGGAAAAAAAAGCGATTAGTCTTTAACAGAAAACTTTCATACTGAAATTAAAGCAGCAATGTTCTTCTTCGTATCTCATGTGCTTCCGCGATGTATTTAGAGATTGACTGTAAATTCTCTGTTTTTTTACATGCTAATATTGACCTTAGATCATGTCTTAACGCTACTGGGGAGGAAAATATATTACATCTATTTCAGAAGTGGTTAGTCAGTATGTAAAGATACGTGAATGTGTATGCAGTGTGAAAAAGTACAAAGCAGTCTCCTTAATGCAAGAAAAGAAACAGTGACATAAAAGCGTAAAACAGAGGAGTGGTCTAGCTCCAAGCACAGCTAAAACTACAGGAGGGCAGCTCATAGTTAACGTGGAAACAATTCGTTGTGCCTACCTCTCCATTTTCCAAGACAGAGAAACAAACAAACGAAATATGATAACAACAATAACAATGAAAAACAAAGTAAAGTAGAGGACAGTAGGTGTTGACATTGTTACCAAAATTGTTCTCTTGACAAAGATGGAAATAGGAAAGTTAAAGAGTTCCGTCATTACCCTCATTCATGTAAACAACATTTTTTCTTTAATTCGTAGTCTGTCATTCATTAGCTTACCTGTTTACTGTTACTGTTGCTCTCCAACTTATTGTCGTTCTCTGAGTTACTGTCACTCTCTTAAGTTATTGTTGTTCTCTGAATTACTGTTGTTCTCTAAGTGACTGTTGTTCTCTAAGTTACTGTTGTTCTCTAAGTGACTGTTGTTCTCTAAGTTGACTGTTGTTCTCTAAGTTACTGTTGTTCTCTAAGTGACTGTTGTTCTCTAAGTGACTGTTGTTCTCTAAGTTACTGTTGTTCTCTAAGTGACTGTTGTTCTCTAAGTTACTGTTGTTCTCTAAGTACTGTTGTTCTCTAAGTTACTGTTGTTCTCTGAATTACTGTTATTCTCCAAGTTACTGTTGTTCTCTAAGTTACTGTTGTTCTCTAAGTTACTGTTGTTCTCTAAGTGACTGTTGTTCTCTAAGTGACTGTTGTTCTCTAAGTTTACTGTTTTCTCTAAGTGACTGTTATTCTCTAAGTTACTGTTGTTCTCTAAGTGACTGTTGTTCTCTAAGTTACTGTTGTTCTCTAAGTACTGTTGTTCTCTAAGTGACTGTTGTTCTCTAAGTGACTGTTGTTCTTTAAGTTACTGTTGTTCTCTAAGTTACTGTTGTTCTCTAAGTTACTGTTGTTCTCTAAGTGACTGTTGTTCTCCAAGTACTGTTGTTCTCTAAGTACTGTTGTTCTCTAAGTGACTGTTATTCTCTAAGTTACTGTTGTTCTCTAAGTGACTGTTGTTCTCTAAGTGACTGTTGTTCTCTAAGTGACTGTTGTTCTCCAAGTTACTGTTGTTCTCTAAGTTACTGTTGTTCTCTAAGTTACTGTTGTTCTCTAAGTTACTGTTGTTCTCTAAGTTACTGTTGTTCTCTAAGTACTGTTGTTCTCTAAGTTACTGTTGTTCTCTAAGTTACTGTTGTTCTCTAAGTTACTGTTTTCTCTAAGTACTGTTTTCTCTAAGTGACTGTTTTCTCTAAGTTACTGTTGTTCTCTAAGTTACTGTTGTTCTCTAAGTGACTGTTGTTCTCTAAGTGACTGTTGTTCTCTAAGTGACTGTTGTTCTCTAAGTTACTGTTGTTCTCTAAGTTACTGTTGTTCTCTAAGTGACTGTTGTTCTCTAAGTGACTGTTTTCTCCAAGTTACTGTTGTTCTCTAAGTTACTGTTGTTCTCTAAGTTTACTGTTGTTCTCTAAGTGACTGTTGTTCTCTAAGTGACTGTTATTCTCCAAGTTACTGTTGTTCTCTAAGTGACTGTTGTTCTCTAAGTGACTGTTGTTCTCTAAGTTACTGTTGTTCTCTAAGTGACTGTTGTTCTCTAAGTGACTGTTGTTCTCTAAGTACTGTTGTTCTCTAAGTTACTGTTGTTCTCTAAGTTACTGTTGTTCTCTAAGTGACTGTTATTCTCTAAGTGACTGTTGTTCTCTAAGTTACTGTTGTTCTCTAAGTTACTGTTGTTCTCTAAGTTACTGTTGTTCTCTAAGTTACTGTTGTTCTCTAATTTACTGTTTCTCTAAGTGACTGTTGTTCTCTAAGTGACTGTCGTTCTCTAAGTGACTGTTGTTCTCTAAGTGACTGTTGTTCTCTAAGTGACTGTTGTTCTCTAAGTGACTGTTGTTCTCTAAGTACTGTATTTTCTCTAAGTGACTGTTGTTCTCTAAGTGACTGTTGTTCTCTAAGTGACTGTTGTTCTCTAAGTGACTGTTGTTCTCTAAGTGACTGTTGTTCTCTAAGTGACTGTTGTTCTCTAAGTGACTGTTGTTCTCTAAGTTACTGTTGTTCTCTAAGTGACTGTTGTTCTCTAAGTGACTGTTGTTCTCTAAGTTACTGTTGTTCTCTAAGTGACTGTTGTTCTCTAAGTGACTGTTGTTCTCTAAGTGACTGTTGTTCTCTAAGTGACTGTTTTCTCAAGTTACTGTTGTTCTCTAAGTTACTGTTGTTCTCTAAGTGACTGTTGTTCTCTAAGTGACTGTTGTTCTCTAAGTGACTGTTGTTCTCTAAGTGACTGTCGTTCTCTAAGTGACTGTTGTTCTCTAAGTACTGTGTTCTCTAAGTTACTGTTGTTCTCTAAGTGACTGTTGTTCTCTAAGTGACTGTTGTTCTCTAAGTGACTGTTGTTCTCTAAGTGACTGTTGTTCTCTAAGTGACTGTTGTTCTCTAAGTGACTGTTGTTCTCTAAGTGACTGTTGTTCTCTAAGTTACTGTTGTTCTCTAAGTGACTGTTGTTCTCTAAGTGACTGTTGTTCTCTAAGTGACTGTTGTTCTCTAAGTGACTGTTTTCTCTAAGTGACTGTTGTTCTCTAATTACTGTGTTCTCTAAGTGACTGTTGTTCTCTAAGTGACTGTTCTCAAGTTACTGTTGTTCTCTAAGTATGTTTCTCTAAGTACTGTTGTTCTCTAAGTACTGTTGTTCTCTAAGTGACTGTTGTTCTCTAAGTGACTGTTTTCCAATGACTGTTGTTCTCTAAGTGACTGTTGTTCTCTAAGTGACTGTTGTTCTCTAAGTGACTGTTGTTCTCTAAGTGACTGTTTTCTCTAAGTGACTGTTGTTCTCTAAGTGACTGTTGTTCTCTAAGTGACTGTTGTTCTCTAAGTTACTGTTGTTCTCTAAGTGACTGTCGTTCTCCAAGTTACTGTTGTTCTCTAAGTGACTGTTGTTCTCTAAGTGACTGTTGTTCTCTAAGTGACTGTTGTTCTCTAAGTGACTGTTCTTCTCTAAGTTACTGTTGTTCTCTAAGTGACTGTTTCTCAAGTACTGTTGTTCTCTAAGTGACTGTTTTCTCCAAGTTACTGTTGTTCTCTAAGTTACTGTCGTTCTCTAAGTGACTGTTATTCTCTAAGTTACTGTTATTCTCTAAGTGACTGTTGTTCTCTAAGTGACTGTTATTCTCCAAGTTACTGTTCGCCAATTCATTATGTTCTCTAGGTTACTGTTGTTCTCCATATTACTGTTGTTCTCCCGTTTAATGTTGTTTTCGAGGTTACTGATTGTTCTTCAGGTTATTGTTGCTTTCTTTATTACTGTTACTCTCCAGTTTAATGTTCTCCGGTTTACTGGTCTCTTGTTTACTGGTGTTCTCCCTTTTACTATTATTCTCCAAGTTACTGGATTAAAGGTTGGAGGGAAAATGATAAACAACATTCGGTACGCAGATGACACCGTGCTGATTGCAGAAAATGAAAGGGACCTACAAAACCTTGTGAATATACTAGAAATAGAAAGCAAAGGTAAGGGATTGGAACTAAACAGCAGGAAGACTGAAGTCATGGTGATCAGTAAAAAACATGAAATCCCCTCCTGCAAAATAACAGCAAATGGCACAACCTTGACACTGGTTAATAAGTTCAAATACCTGGGAACGGTCATTTCATCAGACGGCAGATGCACATCGGAAATAGCTGGCAGAATCGGCCAAGCCAAAACAGCATTCATGAAGATAACAAGCATTCTTACCAACAAATGCCTATCAATTAACATCAGAAAGAGAGTCCTTGAATGTTATGTAGAACCAATACTGTTGTATGGATGTGAGGCGTGGACAGTCAGCAAGCAAAGCCAGAGCAAGATTGAGGCAGCCGAGATGTGGTTTCTAAGAAGAATGTTGAGAGTTCCATGGACAGCAAAGAAAACAAACGAGACAGTCTTGATGGAGGCAGACACAAGTAGATCACTCATAAGGAAGATTAGGAAAAGACAAGCAACATTTATAGGCCATTTTATGAGGAAGGGGGATTTGGAGCACCTGGTCACAACGGGAAAGCTGGAGGGAAAGAGAGCACCGGGTTGACCCATGGAGAAAATGCTGGACGGACTTGCAGAGTGGCTGGGGATGAGGAGGGTGGGGGGAGATGCTTGGGACAACGAGAGATGGAGATGGATGGAAGTCCATGATCGCCAACGCCATGCGGCAGGGCACCTGATGATGGTGATGATGATGATGATGATGACTGTTCACGTCGCTGGTGTTCTCCGAGTTGTTTGTTTTCCAAGTCAGGCTGTTCTCCAGTTTACTGGTGTTCTTCATATTGCCCTTATTCTCCAAGTTACTGTTCACATTACTTGTGTTCTGCAAATAGTCGTTTTCCAAGCTACCCTTTCTCAAAATTACTTTCGTTCTCTATATAACTATTATTCTCCGAGTGACTGTTCACATTACTGGTGTTCTCTAAGTTAGTTGTTCTCCAAGTTAAGGTCGTTCTCCAATTCACTGGTGTTTTCTCCATATTACTGGTGTTCTCCAAATGACTAATGTTCTCCATATAACTATTATTCTCCAAGTTACTGTTTATATTACTGGTGTCCTCCAAGTTAGTTCTCCAGGTTAAGGTTTTTCTTAGATTTTCTTGTGTTCTCCAAATTTGTTTGTATTCTCCAAATTAATGGTATTCTTCCAGTTACTGTTCACGGTACTGGTGTTCTCCAAGTTACTGGTGTTTTCCAAATTAAGGGTGCACCGGTGTTCTGCAATGAATTGACTGCATATCTAGAGTGTAGTGTAAGTTGGGTTCATGGTTAATTTGACTGATACTTTGTATTATAAAGTTAGATACTGGGAATTTAAATTTACTTTGCTTTAACATTTTTTTAAAATTTTGGGTGCGTTGTAATGTTAAATTTGAATATTTTGATTTTCAATGTCCTTTTCTGGAACAGAATTTACAAAGTACGTCGGTAATATTGTGGAAAGCATATTGCAGTTGCTCTGAGTATCTAGTATTTTCATGATAATATTGTGGAACAGATTCTATTTGCTCTGAGTATCTTATCATTATTTGTTATTATTATGATAATGTTGTGTGTTACATATTCCGGTTGCTCTACGTATCTTGACATTATCACGGTAATATTGTGAAACAGCATTCAAGAAGATGACAAGCATTCTTACCAACAAATGCCTGTCATTTAACATCAGGAAGAGTGTTCTTGAATGTTATATAGAACCAATACTATTGTACGGATGCGAGGCGTGGACAGTCAGCAAGCAAAGCCAGAACAAGATCGAGGCAGCCGAGATGTGGTTTCTAAGAAGAATGTTGAGAGTTCCACGGACAGCAAAGAAAACAAACGAGACAGTCTTGATGGAGGCAGACACAAGTAGATCACTCATAAGGAAGATTAGGAAAAGAAAAGCGAACATTTATAGGCCATTTTATGAGGAAGGGGGATTTGGAGCACCAGGTCACAACGGGAAAGCTGAAGGGAAAGAGAGCACCGGGTAGACCCAGGGAGAATAATGCTGGACGACTTGCAGAGTGGCTGGGGATGAGGAGGGTGGGGGAGATGCTAGGGGCAACGAGAGATAGAGACAGATGGAAGTCCATGATCGCCAACGACCATGCAGCAGGGCACCTGATGAGATGATGATTGTGAAATAGCTATTTCAGCCCGTTGCTCTACGTATCTTAGCATGATTATGATGACAAGATTGTTTTATCTGTGAATATTGTAACATTAGAACACACAGGAGTGTCTAAAATTGGGTACTTTTGATTGATGATTGATGTACACCTGCATTGTTTGCATGAGGTCTGCTTGACGCAATGTCCAGGCTCTTGCCTTCCAGTCTGACTGCACAAGTTCAAGTCTCGGTAAAAACATTGTACATACATTCTTCAGTTCACCCAACTGTAAATGGGGTTGCCTGGTCCTGTACAGGGTCGGGGAAGGTTGAGCAGGGAGACAGAGGAGCTGGACACCACCCTCACAAAGTTGGTCTCATGAAAATGTGTAGGCTACTTTAAAAAATACCTTTGGAGTATAAAAAACAACGTTTCGAGCCCAGGCCCTTTGTCAAGTGAAATATAATTTAATATTTTGTTTTTTACCCTCAAGATCCAGCAGTCATATTTTGTTTTACCTGTAGTCTACTTTGTCATTCCCATTCAACCTGACCATCAGGGGTTAATTTGTATTGATTGCGTGATTGATTTAATTGATGTGTTGATTCTCGTTTACAGCGAAGCGTCAGTGGCTGTTAGACAGACGAGTGGAGTCTTGCAAGCTTAAGTTGGAGACAGAGGTGACATTTTGGTATCGCTTGACCTTGACGTTATCACTTAACCTTCGTGTTGTATCTCTTGATCTAGGATGTTGTGTAACCTTGATATTATCACTTGAGATCCAAAACAAGTGCGACTGCCCGCGCCCAAGCAAACAGGAACCAGAAGAACAAGAAAACCAACGCAAGCGCGTATTCAACAAAACTAAGACAAGACAAGCGCAAATTTCGGCCAACCGGCCTTTGTCAAGCGCGAATGCACAGTCACAAGTACCAAACAACGGATAATAAAAAGAGGACTAAAAACTTCCCTGCCGCCTCGTCCAGTGGATAAAAAGGGACCAAATGGAATGCCCATGTCTTCATGAGCAGTAGTAAGAAGCAGTAGTACTTGAACACATGGGCATTCCATTTGGTCCCTTTTTATCCACTGGACGAGGCGGCAAGGAAGTTTTAGTCCTCTTTTTATTATCCGTTGTTTGGTGTTTGTGGTCTGTTTGTGACCGTGCGTTCGCGCTTGACAAAGGCCGGTTGGCCGAAAATTTGCGCGCTTGTTTCGTTGAATACGCGCTTGCGTTGGTTTTTTGTTCTTCTGGTTGCCATTATCACTTGAACTTTATGATGAATGAAAGCGTCCAGCATGCACGTCCCATCAAAGACAGCAGCATGCAGACTCTGTAGCAATATGCTACCTGCACAGTGTGAGTGAACAACCAGCATACATACATCTGAGAAAAATCGGACGCTATAAAAGACTCACAAAGGAAAGGTGTCCATTGACCAAAGAAATGTATGCACGGAAGAGTCATGACAAAGATTCATTCACAAAGGAAAGGTGTCCATTGAAGATGTTTGGGGTGATTGAACTGTATTTTTGAATTATTTCCAGAAGCGGAATTTATTTGAAATTGGTTGATTGAACTTTTTTTTTTTTGGCGGGTGGGGGGAGGTGGGATGGTGGATATTGGAGAGGTGAAATATGAGATAGGAAAAGAAATGATTAAGGAGGGAAGGGGTTAGGTAGGGAAGAAAGGGGTTAGGTAGGGAAGGGATGGGAGTGGTGGGGAGGGAGGGAAGGGTTGGGGGGGGGGAAGGGGTTGGGTCGGGAGGGGGAGGGAAGGTTGGGGCGGGAGGGAGGGGTTGGGCGGAGGGGGAAGGGTTGGGGGGGGTGGAGGGGTTGGGGAGGGAGGGGTGGGGTTGGAGGGAGGGGTTTGGGAGGGGGGTGGGGGACAGTGTGTGTGTGTGTGTGTTTCAGATATAACGACTTGGTTTCTTTCTGTTTCAGATGGGTAACGCCCTGTTCCAGACCTCTGGAGATGCTGGTGGAGCCATTTTCAACTACGATGGGGATCTTCTGAGCTAAGATAAGTTGTGTGCATATTTGTATGTCTGATATTAATATTTAAACATTTTCTTTTATAACGGGCGTGCTTGGTGGGTGTTTTCATGTTTCTGCAAGCCAGACACTGACATGGTTACAAGATTTTTAACATGCATACCCCATGTATATTTGGCGTTTTGCGTGCGTATACACATGAAAGGATATGTGTAGGCAGTGGCAACACTACCCACATGCTGACCTGGGAGATTGTAAGCATTTCCATCTTTTTCTAACCAAGCAGAAGTTCTAGGTGGATCGAACCCTGGACCTTCCTATTGGAAGTCAGGCATTAACCCACTTGACTCCTATGCCCGTAGTTTTGGTTTGAAACTGTTACTGTAAAAATTGTCATAGCCTTGAGTTACGATTGTAGGTTGTGTCATTAATTACATGTAGAAAGGTATGCATTGTAGGTTGTGTCATTAATAACATGTAGAAAGTTATGCATTGTAGGTTGTGTCATTGATAGCATGTAGAAAGTTATGCATTGTAGGTTGTGTCATTAATAACATGTAGAAAGGTGTGCATTGTAGGTTGTGTCATTAATAACATGTAGAAAGGTATACATTGTAGGTTGTGTCATTAATAACATGTAGAAAGGTATGCATTGTAGGTTGTGTCATTAATAACATGTAGAAAGGTATACATTGTAGGTTGTGTCATTAATAACATGTAGAAAGGTATACATTGTAGGTTGTGTCATTAATAACATGTAGAAAGGTATACATTGTAGGTTGTCATTAATAACATGTAGAAAGGTATACATTGTAGGTTGTGTCATTAATAACATGTAGAAAGGTATGCATTGTGTGTTGTGTCATTGTTAGCTTATACAAAGTATGAGTGATAGCACTTAATTCGAGTCTTTTTAGAATTAGTTTATGTAGGGCGTTTGGATTAAATTCAGCTCTGTTGATATATCATACTTTAAAGATTGTAGGTTGTTTCATTTGTAATATGTCCCCCGTCAAGATGCCAGGGGCTCTTTCAGTATAAACAGTACCCCATACCTGCTAGAAATTTCCTCTTCTCTATCACTCTCTTTGTTTTTGCCTTGTCCCTTTGCTTTCTGTCATTTCTTCCTGTCAATTTCTGCCTTGCTGGTCCATTCACCTGTATGTGTTTGAAGTCTTACATTCTTTGTCTTAGGGTTGATAATTGGGTACATGTATGGAGTGCATTTTTGGTTCTAGGGGATGAGGTATGTGGTAGTAATTGTAGATAATTTAGGCCTGTTTTATATATGTGACCTCCCACCACGAAATCAGTCTTAACTCGCAGTTAGTCGAACAGCACTAAGAGCTGAAAAGGTGACTGAGGGTCTATCTGGGGTGTTTCGACTTTTTCTCAAAATTGATTTCTGTAGACTATAATCTGTCCCCCACAGAAATTTTTATCTTGAAAAAATGTTATTAATCAATTTTAATCGGTATTTTAATGCACTGATCGCAGCAGAAAGAACGCAATCTAGGTTACTACCAAAAGTACCTATTGTTGTCTCTTATTATGAACTGTAACCTGTACAGTACCCGCACATGTAATATACTGATGGAAAGCTCTTTGGTGCACCTTTCAGATAATGACAGCGAAAATCAGAACCAAACTGGGTCAAAGCCACCAAATAAAGACATTTAAGGAAAATGTGTAGGAGAGCACACGAAAACTTTAGAGGCCGTTTTCTCAAAATGGCCGTCATACAACTTAATGACATTAAACATACATAACTTTTACATTTTTTCTAGTACAAGCTTTATTCAAGTACCAAAATAATCAGCAGAATATACACTTTCCAGTGATATGTATATCTCAAAATGCCCAAAATGCTAGTTGAGACTAATTTCGTGGTGGGAGGTCACATACGTTTAGAGTTCTTAGTTATGTTTAAATTGGTATTCAGGTATGTTTTAACTTCCACATATGATAAGTTGGACGGAATGATCAAGGCTGGGGACATCTCCCTAGGTTATGTGTGCGAATGCATTGATATGTGTACTTGATTTTCTTTTCCTTTTTTTTCTGTTGAACTATTGTGTCTGTTTTTTAAACGGCTAAAACCCTGACAGGGTTCTATGCAGTCGGCTTGGTTTTGTTATGTGGTCATGTTATTTGTGACCCGTTTTAACAAATGATTTTCAAAATGTACAGATTATTAACTTTCTTTTCATATTAAATTTATTATTCTACTCCTAAAAATAAGGAAGTTATGGGTGTTTGAAGTGTGTAACATAGCAAACAGCCATTCCAAGAAAATCAAGTTTTAACATTTTCACCACTTCAGTGAAGTTTTATCTTAGCGACAGGTATTTGTACTTCACCAATCTTTACCACATTTTGTACCATGGTAAAACACATCATGCCACAATAGCACGCAAAATTGGTGTGAAAATCTACTGTAATTGTCTTGTTATTTAAGATTATAAATCCCTTTTTCTGACACAAAATGCATGCCGTTATCTGGTTAAAACGCATTTTAAATACATTTTCCGATTGAACTATAAAGTGCTGAGTGCATGTACATGTAATTTAAAGATTAAATATTCCATTTTTGACGAAAAGTAAAAATGGACAAAATCGACCCATGACACCTTTTCCGGGCCTCTCTGCTTTTCGCTGCCTGCGAGTTAGGACTCATTTCGTGAGAACGGGTCACATTTGTGTTCAATGTTAGGTAAAAAATTCATTTGTGTACATGTTATGGGAATTGAAAAACATAGGAGTGGGGGTGGACAGTATTATTTGTGGTTTGGTATTATTAGATATTACATTGATATCGTTTCTTTTTCTTGTCTTATGTTTACGGATGCGATTTCTCTGCGGGACAACAAGGATGATGGTGGTCTTCTACACCAAGATTCTGGCACCAAATCTGGATTGAGGACTCAAACCAAGGTAGGCACTCCCATCAGGGTAAGTACTCTTTTGTGGATCACATGCTGTTGTTCTTTCTTTGGATTGAGCTTGATAGAGAATGATCTTTGAAGAATGAATGTTGAACGTCTTTGTTTAAAAATGTGAACATGTTTTATGCTCATAGAAGGTAAGATGTCCCATCAGAATCGGTGGCTTAACATTTTGGTAATGTTTTAGAATGTCTTTTTTTTTTACAGATGTGATGTCCCATCATAGTGGATGGCTGACCACTATCAGGGCTTAAAACGTTCCGCGTCTGGGCGGAATTCCGCGATTTCGGTTTGTCAAAAAAAAAAAAAAAAAAAAAAAAAAGCTGAAAGGAGCAAGGCATCTGTGATCGGCTTGCAAGCGTTCATAGCAACAGCGCGCTAGTTATGGCCCCTGATTTGCCCCCCCCCCCCTGGACCCCCCTAGTTTCAGTGGTTTTACCTCCTCCTGTTTTAAGCCCTGCACTATGGTGTTGTCTTAAACTGTTCTTTCTACAGGTGTGATGTCCGATCAGGGTCAGTGGCTGACCACTATGGTGATGTTTTAAAATGTTCTTTCTACAGGTGTGATGACCCATCAGGGTCAATAGCTGAACACTATGGTGATGTTTTAAAATGTTCTTTCTACAGGTGTGATGACTCATTTGGGTCAATAGCTGAACACTATGTTGTTTTAAAATGTTCTTTCTACAGGTGTGATGACCCATCAGGGTCAATAGCTAAACACTATGATGTTTTAAAATGTTCTTTCTACAGGTGTGATGACTCATTTGGGTCAATAGCTGAACACTATGTTGTTTTAAAATGTTCTTTCTACAGGTGTGATGTCCCATCAGGGTCAATAGCTAAACACTATGATGTTTTAAAATGGTCTTTCTACAGGTGTGATGACCCATTAGGGTCCATAGCTAAACACTATGATGTTTTAAAATGTTCTTTCTACAGGTGTGATGACCCATTAGGGTCAATAGCTAAATGATGTTTTAAAATGTTCTTTCTACAGGTGTGATGTCCCATCAGGGTCAATAGCTAAATGATGTTTTAAAATGTTCTTTCTACAGGTGTGATGACCCATTAGGGTCCATAGCTAAATGATGTTTTAAAATGTTCTTTCTACAGGTGTGATGACCCATTAGGGTCCATAGCTAAATGATGTTTTAAAATGTTCTTTCTACAGGTGTGATGACCCATTAGGGTCCATAGCTAAATGATGTTTTAAAATGTTCTTTCTACAGGTGTGATGTCCCATCAGGGTCCATAGCTAAATGATGTTTTAAAATGTTCTTTCTACAGGTGTGATGACCCATTAGGGTCCATAGCTAAATGATGTTTTAAAATGTTCTTTCTACAGGTGTGATGACCCATTAGAGTCAATAGCTGAACACTATGTTTTAAAATGTTCTTTCTACAGGTGTGATGACCCATCAGGATCAATAGCTAAACACTATGATGTTTTAAAATGTTCTTTCTACAGGTGTGATGACCCATCAGGATCAATAGCTAAACACTATGATGTTTTAAAATGTTCTTTCTACAGGTGTGATGTCCCATCAGGGTCAGTATCTAAACACTATGATGTTTTAAAATGTTCTTTCTACAGGTGTGATGTCCCATCAGGGTCAGTATCTAAACACTATGATGTTTTAAAATGTTCTTTCTACAGGTGTGATGTCCCATCAGGGTCAGTAGCTAAACACTATGATGTTTTAAAATGTTATTTCTACAGGTGTGATGACCCATTAGAGTCAATAGCTAAACACTATGATGTTGTTTTAAAATGTTCTTTCTACAGGTGTGATGTCCCATTAGGGTCAATAGCTAAACACTATGATGTTGTTTTAAAATGTTCTTTCTACAGGTGTGATGTCCCATCAGGGTCAATAGCTAAACACTATGATGTTGTTTTAAAATGTTCTTTCTACAGGTGTGATGTCCCATCAGGGTCAATAGCTAAACACTATGATGTTGTTTTAAAATGTTCTTTCTACAGGTGTGATGTCCCATCAGGGTCAATAGCTAAACACTATGATGTTTTAAAATGTTCTTTCTACAGGTGTGATGTCCCATCAGGGTCAATAGCTAAACACTATGATGTTTTAAAATGTTCTTTCTACAGGTGTGATGACCCATCAGGGTCAGTAGCTAAACACTATGATGTTTTAAAATGTTCTTTCTACAGGTGTGATGACCCATCAGGGTCAATAGCTAAACACTATGATGTTGTTTTAAAATGTTCTTTCTACAGGTGTGATGTCCCATCAGGGTCAATAGCTAAACACTATGATGTTGTTTTAAAATGTTCTTTCTACAGGTGTGATGACCCAGTAGGGTCAATAGCTAAACACTATGATGTTGTTTTAAAATGTTCTTTCTACAGGTGTGATGTCCCATCAGGGTCAATAGCTAAACACCATGATGTTGTTTTAAAATGTTCTTTCTACAGGTGTGATGTCCCATCAGGGTCAATAGCTAAACACTATGATGTTTTTAAAATGTTCTTTCTACAGGTGTGATGACCCATTAGGGTCAGTAGCTGAACACTATGATGTTGTTTTAAAATATTCTTTCTACAGGTGTGATGACCCATCAGGGTCAATAGCTGAACACTATGGCATTGTTTTAAAATGTTCTTTCAGTTTGTGTGTTTGTTCATCAGAGTCGCAGGATGAACATTGTGGTGATGTTTTTAAATGTTTTTCATACAGGTGAGATGTCCCGTCAAGGTCTATAACTGATCACTGTTTTAATGTTTTTATAATGTTTTTTCTACAGGTGAGATGTACCGTCAACGTCAGTGACTGAGGATTATGGCAATGTTTTTAAATGTTTCCTTCAGATGTGAGATGTCTCATCAGTTTCAGTGAATGAACACTGTGATGAGGTTTTAAAATTTTATTTATTTTGTGGGTGAGCCATCGTGTTTTAAACCTTCATTTCTACAGGTGAGACGTCATGTTTTAGACCTTTGTTTATACAGGTGTGACGACACGTTTAAAAAAATATTTGTGCAGGTTTGACATGTTTGAAACTTCATTTCAACAGGTGAGACGTCATGAGACGTCAAGTTTTGAAACTTTATTTCTACAGGTTAGACGTCATGCATTAAACCTATATTTCTACCGGTGGGATGTCATATTTTCAACGTTTATTTCTACAGGTGAGACGTCACGTTTTAAACCTTTATTTATACAATTGAGACGTCATGCTTTAAACTTTTATTTCTAGAGGTAAGGCGTCATGTTTTAAACATTTATTTCTGCAGGTGTGTCGCCATGTTTTAAACCTATATTTCTTTTCGGTTTTAAACCTATATTTCTTTCAGTGAGGTCATGTTTTAACCTTAGTTTTACAGTGTGTGACGTCATATTTCATAACCATTATTATCTACAGATGAGACGTTATGTTTAAATCGTATTTATACAGGTCTAATGTAATGTTTTAAAATTGTATTTATACAGGTGAGGCGTCATGTTTTAAACTTGTATATCTACATGTGTGACTGTATTGCTACAGGTGAGACACCATATTTTCAAACTTTATTTCTACAGGTGAGATATCACGGTTTAAGGCTTTATTTCTGCAATGGAGACATGAATTCAGCCTTCATTTCTACAGGTGATACGTCATGTTTTAGATATTTATTTCTACGTGTTTAGTGTCACGCTTTAAACTTATATTTCTACAGGTGAGACGTCATGTTTTTAAACCTTTATTTTCACATGTGTGACGTCATATTTCAAACCATTATTTCTGCAGAGGAGACGTGGTTTTTTAAACCTATATTTCTACAGGTCTGACGTCGTCATGTTTAGGACCTTTCTTTCTACAGGTGAGATGTCATGTTTAAACCTATATTTTTACAGGTGAGATATGTTTTAAACCTTTATTTCTATTGGTATGACTTATTGTTTTGTACCTATATTTTTACAGGTATGGCTTCATGTTTTAAACGTTTATTTCTACTGTTGTGACATCATTTTTAAAACCTGTGTTTCTATAGGTATAACGTCACGTTTTAAAACATTATTTCTACAGATGAGACTTAATATTTTAAGCCATCATTCGACAGGTATGGTGTCATGTTCTAAACTTTTATTTTTCAGGTAAGACTTCATATTTTAAACCTTTATTTTTACAGGTGCGTTCTCAAGTCTTAAACCGTCATTTGTACAGGTGAGACGTCATGTTTTAATCGTTATTTTTACAGGTGTGTCATAATGTTTTAAGTTGACGTGATGCTTTAAACTATTATTTCTTAAAGTGAGACATCTTGCTTTAAACATATGTTTGTATGGATGAGACGTCATGTCTTAAACAACTATTTCTACAGGTGTGACGTCCTGACTTAAGCCTTCATTTCCACAGCTTTGACGTCATGCTTTAGTTCTTTTTTCAACAGGTGAGATTCATGTTTTAAACCTTTATGTCTACCGGTGAGACGTCAGGATTATGTCCACAGGTGTAACGTCACGTTTTAAACCTTTATTTCCACAGGTGTAACGTCATCTTTTAAACCTTTATTTCTACAGGGGAGACATGTTTTACTCCTATATTTCTACAGGTGAGACGTCATGTTTGAATCCTATATTTCTACGGGTCAGACATCATGAGACGTCATGTTTTAAACTTTTTTCTACAGGTGTGACGTCATGTTTTAAGTCTTTATTTCTAGTTCTGCTGTGTGATGTCATGTTTAAAACATTTATCTTGACAGGTAAGACACGTTTTAAACCGTTATTTCTACAGGCGTGACGTGGTGCTGTAAGTCTTTGTCTGTCTTGTTGAGACATCAAGTTTAAACCGTTTTCCCGACAAATGTGACCTCATGATTTGTACCTTTATTTCTATGGTTGAGACATATTTTAAACCTGAATTCGTGCAGGAAGGACGTCATGATTTAACCTTTTTCCAAAGGTGTGACGTCATGTTTTAAACCTTTATTCTACAGGTGTGATGTCATGATTTACGGGCGAGACGGTACACGTTCTAAACATTAATTTTTCCAGGTGAGGCGTTACTGTTTAATTTTTTTCCATTTCTATAAGTGTGACGTCATTTTTTCAATCTTTATTTTGAGGATGTGACAGCATACTTTAAACCTTTATTTCTAACGGTGAGGCATCACACTTGAAACCTTTATTTCTACAGGTCTGACGTCATGTTTTAAACTTTATACCTGTGGGTGTGTTGTCAAGTCTTAAACCTTCATTTCTACAAGTGAGACGTCATGTTTTAAACATGTATTTCTACAGATGTGACGTCATGTTAATCCTTTATTTCTACAAGTGTGTGATGTCCTGTGTTATACCTTCATTTGCACAGGTTTCATACCTTTTTTGTTACAGGTGGGATTCAAGTTTTCAAGGTGTGACGTCGTTTTAAACCTGTATTTCTACAGATGTGACGTCATGTTTAAACGTTTATTTCTACAGTTGCGTCGTCAGGTTTTAAACCTTAATTTGTACAGGTGAGACTTTGTTTTAAATGTTTATTTCTACATGTGTGACGTCATGTTTTAAGCGTATATTTCAGCACGTCTGACGTCATGTTTTAAACCATTATATCTACAGGTAAAACGTTATCTTTTAAACCTTCATTTCTACAGGTGAAACGTCATGTTTTGAACCTTTATTTCCACAGGTGTGATATATTTTAAACCTTTATTTATACATGTGAGGTGTCGTGTCTTAAAAGCCTTATTTCTACAGCTGTGATGTCTTGTGTTAAATCTTTACTTCTACGGGTGGGACATGATTTTTTTAAACGTTTATTTCTGCAGGTGAGACGACGTGTTTTTAACTTTTAGTTCTACAGGTGTGATGTTATGTTTTAAAACGGTATTCATTAACATTAGAAAGAGAGTCCTTGAATGTTATATAGAACCAATACTGTTGTACGGATGCAAGGCGTGGACAGTCAGCAAGCAAATCCAGAGCAAGATTGAGGCAGCCGAGATGTGGTTTCTCAGAAGAATGTTGAGAGTTCCATGGACAGCAAAGAAAACACACTAGACAGTCTTAATGGAGGCAGACACAAGTAGATCACTGATAAGGAAGATTAGGAAAAGACAAGCAACATTTATAGGCCATTTTATGAGGAAGGGGGATTTGGAGCACCTGGTCACAACGGGAAAGCTGGAGGGAAAGAGAGCACCAGGTAGACCCAGGGAGAGAATGCTGGACGGACTTGCAGAGTGGCTGGGGACGAGGAAGATGGGGGAGGTGCTAGGGGCAATGGAGATAGAGATGGTTGGAAGTCCATGGTCGCCAACGCCATGCGGCAGGGCACTTGATGATGATGATGATTCATACAGATGAGGCGTCATGTTTTAAATCGTTATTTCTACAAGTGTGACTATCACCTCCCAAGCTCCCGACGCCACTCGATAGTGTTTTCATCAAGCAAAGGGGGGCTGTCCATGCGCTGCAAGACCCATTCGGACCCAGTCATCAGTTACCTTGTTTACAAACCGAATGGCAAGGTGGGGAGATGACAAACCCCTGGACATAGCCACACAACGCGCACCAACCAGGTCCAGCCCAGCCTCCAGAACAAGAGAGAATGGAAGACCCCTCTCTCACCCCACTCTGGTCTTCATCTCTTTCGGGCAGTCCGCCCTGCCACCATCTCGCATAGCTGCCAGCTCCTTTCCCCAACCGTTGTGTAGTTTGCACCTCTTGCTAGCTGGTATAATGTTTTGATTCACCTTAACCCTTTTCCTACCAAGAAAATAGGTCACTGTACTAAACTATTGACCAAGTAATGTTAGGAGAGACTTCAGAAACGCTCAAATTACGCCTGTTTTTTGCCATTTTTGCCGCTTCAAACGTCGTGTAAACACAGAAAGGAAATGACAAGGGTATACTCCCTTTGCCGGAAAAGGATTACGTCAGCAATGCTGTCATTTTCTATTTACATACTCGAAACTGAAACTTTCGGTTCAGGGCACGAAATCCTCGTGACGCGGTCCAGAGGGGAGAGAAAGCTGAGTCACGAGGATCTCGTGACCTGGTGCGGAATTTGTTAAGGGGGAGAGAATGATGAATCAGTCGGCGCTAACCCAATCACGACTCGGAAATGCACAACGGACATGGAGTATGAGAGAAATGGACTTCACATGTCTGTGGAAGGAGAGTCTTCACAAGGGCGGCATGAAAAGCCACAGAAGGAAAAATGGGCTGTGCACACACACGTGATGAACGATCAGCAGCACAATGCACCAGCAGAAAAGGCATCAAAAAACCAGGCAAATGCAAAACCACAGTGCCGAGGACATCCATACTGTTGGCTCAGACAAGAAATTCGCACAGGCTCTTAATGCTAAGCGCCAGAAACTGAACTTGTCACCTGCAAGTGCAAAAGAGGAATGGGAGAGGCTGGATGGAGAAATTGTTCAAAAACCGGATGCGCTACTTAAGAAGCACCCTGGAACACAACATTGGCCACTTTTGGAGATACTGTATATCCAACATGTAGAGATACAACAGCAAATGGCACAACCTTGACACAGGTTGATAAATTTAAATACTGGGAACGATCATTTCATCAGACGCAGATGCGCATCAGAAATGGCCGGCAGAATCGGCCAAGCCAAAACAGCATCCAAGATGATGATTAGCATTCTTACCAACAAATGCCTATCAATTAACATCAGGAAGAGAGTTCTTGAATGTTATATAGAACCAATACTGTTGTACGGATGTGAGGCGTGGACAGTCAACAAGCAAAGCCAGAACAAGATTGAGGCAGCCGAGATGTGGTTTCTAAGAAGAATGTTGGGAGTTCCATGGACAGCAAAGAAAACAAACGAGACAGTCTTGATGGAGGCAGACACAAGTAGATCATTCATAAGGAAGATTAGGAAAAGACAGGCAACATTTATAGGCCATTTTATGAGGAAGGGGGATTTGGAGCACCTGGTCACAAAGGGAAAACTGGAGGGAAAGAGAGCACCCGGTAGACCCAGGGAGAAAATGCTGGACAGACTTGCAGAGTGGCTGGGGATGAGGAGGGTGGGGGAGATGCTGGGGGCAACGAGAGAGAGAGAGACAGATGGAAGTCCATGATCGCCAACGCCATGCAGCAGGGCACCTGATGATGATGAGGGATACCGTACCTTGGAGTAAAGCAATCAAAGGTGAACACTCCTCCCCAGAAATCCATACGCAAGCGTCCAGTGGAGGAAATCAGAAGGAAGAAACAAATTGAGGAAACAAATGAAGGCTGCTTCAGAATTTGAGAAACAAGGGCTAGAGAAACCATGGAAAGACCTCAAAGCGAAACATGATGTCTTAAGCAAAGGGGAGTCAGCAAGGAAGAACAGGAGCAAAAAGAAGACGACCCAAGATCGCTTCTTTAAAACCCTTTCGCATTTGCACTGCTAGATGTAAAGCTAGCTCCTAGTATTGGCATTGGAATGTAGCACAGCGTCAGTACAAAGTCTTTCAGTAGTGAATGGAAAGTTCCTTGCATCCCAGAATGCTCGTACTATTTCTAGAACATTCAACGCTAGACTGACCAAGATTCTAACCACACGCGCGATAAGACAGCAAGGCCAGTAGTGATAGAAATTCCCTACACATGTGCCGGAAAAGGTTGGGTGATCTCAACCGCTACGAACGGATCGGCACATTCTTCTGCAGGGCGGTTACCGGCTTTGTGAACAGCTAAGACCCATTCCAGTTCGCCAGGAACCTGTTTGAACAGCCCAAATCCGGGGCACCCACAATAGACAAAGAAGCTGTGGAACAGCACCACAGAAAAACAAACATTCTGACTCGCAGAGCGAGGCACTGCTTGAAATCCAGGATCTGGTTCGGCCCGCGATGCCAGATAAAATGTGTAATAACAAGCCACCAACACTGGATGAATTAAAGAAAATGGTGGAGAAAGCTAGAGCGAAGTCATAACCTGGGTCTAACAAAATACCTTCTCTATTGTACAAGAAGTGACCAATGTCCTCCAGTAGCTCCTTGAGTGCCTCCACAAACTGATAAGAACAGCGTAGATGAACATGAAGGCCAGGAACCAATAAATGATAGCTGATAGCGCGTGCGCTCGCGCGTGCGCTCGCGCGTGCGCATGCGCGTTTGTGTCTGTGTGTATATGTGTGTATGGAGTATGTGTGTGTGTATGAGAGTATGTGTGTGTGTGTCTGTGTGAGTTTGAATGAGAGTGTTCGTTTTTTGATTTAACG
The DNA here is from genome assembly GCA_030674185.1 of Monoplex corrugatus. Lineage (NCBI taxonomy): Eukaryota > Metazoa > Mollusca > Gastropoda > Littorinimorpha > Ranellidae > Monoplex > Monoplex corrugatus. The sequence continues at coordinate 36,706,276 of JAPXFY010000034.1, forward strand.
TCTGTTCACTATGAGTGATGTTAGATGGTTGAGTGGTGTGTGATGAGGTGTGTGGTGCTTGTGTGGTGTGTGATGCTTGTGTGTGTGGTGTGGTGCTGCCTGTGCTGTGTGCGGTGTGTGCTAGGTGTGAGGTTGTGTGTGTGTGCCTGCCTCGTGTAGTGTTGTGTGTGTGCGTGTGCATGTGTGTGATGGACTCGCATACGCACACATACATGCTCCTAAACACACACACACACATTCTTACACGCACGCACACTCACACGCATTCTTACACACACATACGCAGACACACGCATACACACACATAATACATTCTCTCGCACGCGCACACACAGACTCGCAATCGCAGGCGGGCGCGCACACACACAGACACGCTCGCTCACTCAACCCCGCTCTTGCACACATACGCACACTCATTCACTCATTCACATCCACTCTTACAGACACAGAAACACGCGCACACACTCCTACACACACACAACACAATATTCTCTCACGCGCACACACACACAAGCACGAACGCACCCCCTCTACCCACTCGTGTACACACACACCTACACACTCGTACACACACACACACACACACCCCTACACACTCGTACACACACACCCCTACACACGTACACACCCCCCCTACACACTCGTACACACACACACCCCCCTACACACTCGTACACACACACACCCCCTAACACACTCGTACACACACCCCCCTATACACTCGTACACGCACACACTCGTACACACACACACTCGTACACACACACCCTATAACTCGTACACACACACACACTCGTACACACACACCCCTACACAATTGTACAAACACACACACTCGTACACACACCCCCCTATACACACACACACTCGTACACACACACACACACACTCGTACACACACACACACACGTACACACACCTACACACTCGTACATACTCGTACACACTCCTTACACACCTACACACTCGTACACCCCTTACACACTCGTACACACCCTACACACTCGTACACACGCACACGCACACGCACACACACACACACGCACACCTCTACAACACTCGTACACACATACACACACCTCTACACACTCGTACACACATACACACACATACACACACACGCACACACACACGCACACACACCACACACACACACACACACACACACACACACCACCTCTACACACTCGTGCACACAACATCACCCTACACACACGTGCACACACACACACACACACCTACACACTCGTGCACACACACACACACACACACACACACACACACAAACACAACACACACACACACAACACGCCCCCCTACACACTCGTGCCCCACACACACACACACCTACACACTCGTACACACATACACACACATACACACACACATACACACACACACACCTCCACACACTCGTACACACATACACACACACAACAACACACACATATACACACACACCACACCCCTACACACTCGTACACACCACACACACACCCCTACACACTCGTACACACACACACACACACCCCTACACGTACACACACACCCCTACACACACACCCCTACACACACACACACACACACCTCGTACCCCCCCTACACACTCGTATACACACACACCTACACACTCGTATACACACACACCTACACCACACACACCTACACACACACACACACACACCACTACACACACACACACCCCCCTACACACACACCTCCCTACACACACACACCCCTACACACTCGTACACACACAACTCCCACCCCCCTACACACTCGTACACACACACACACACACACACACACATACACACACACACACACACACACACACACTCGTACACACTCGTACACACACACACACACACACACACACACACCACACACACTCGTACACACACACACACACACACACACACACACACACACACACTCGTACACACACACACACACACACACACACACACACACACACACACACACACACACACCTACACACTCGTACACACCCCTACACACTCGTACACACCCCTACACACTCGTACACACACACACACACACACACCTACATACTCGTACACACACCCCCCTACACACTCGTACACACACACACACACACACACACACACACACACACACACCACACACACACACACATACACACTCGTATACACACACACTCGTACACACACACATACACACTCGTACACACACACACACACACTCGTACACACGTACACACACCTACACACTCGTACATACTCGTACACACATCCTTTTCCGTCTAATATCACTTATAGTGAAAAGACGTTAAATCAAGCAACGAACGAACACACACACCTCTACACACTCGTGCACACACATCACCCTACACACACGTGCACACACACACACACCTACACACTCGTG
>JAPXFY010000034.1:36718687-36723687 GCA_030674185.1 Monoplex corrugatus
ATACACGTAGTTAACATATTTGAAGAGAATTGCTGAATATATATATTGGAGATTTTGAAGAGAGCTGTAATTGAAATTGACGGATAAAGCTGTAATTGAAACATCAAGTCTCAAATTATGAAGCTTTATCTGTAAAAACTGTAATCCAAAACAAGTGTGACCGCCCACGTTCAAGCAAACAGGAACCAGAAAAAAACACGAAAGAAGAATATGAACGTTTGTTCCCTTTCTGACATTGAAGACAGCAGCAGGGAAGTTTCCGCTTTTTCTCAATTTTTTTTTGTATCTTGTGTTTGTTTGTTTGTGATCTTACGCTCGACAAAGGCTAGTTGGCCGAAAATTTGCGCCTGTCTTGTTTTGTTGTATTAAATACGCGTTCATATTCTTCTTTCGTGTTTTTTCTGGTTCCTGCAAAAACTGTAATTGAAATTGATAGTAAAAGCATTTGATAGACAACAAATAGACAGATATACTGACAGACACACAGACGATAAACAATTTGAAGAGAATTGCTGAATATAGATTAGAGTTTTTGAAAAGAGGTGTAACTGAAATTGATAGATAAAGCATTTGAAGAGAATTCCTGAATATAGATGAATATTTTTGAAAAGAGGTGTAACTGAAATTGATAGATAAAACATTTGAAGAGAATAGATGAATATAGATGATAGTTTTTGAAGAGAAGTGTAATTGAAATTGATAGATAAAGCATTTGAAGAGAATTGCTGAATATAGATGAAAGTTTTTGAAGAGAAATGTAATTGAAATTGATAGATAAAGCATTTGAAGAGAATTGCTGAATATAGATTAGAGTTTTTGTAAAGCATTTGAAGAGAATTGCTGAATATAGATGAAAGTTTAAGAAGAGAAATGTAATTGAAATTGATAGTAAGCATTTGAGAGAATTCCTGATTTATAGTTAGAGTTTTTGTAAGATTTGAAGGAATTGCTGAATATAATGAAGTTTAGAGAGAATGTATTTGAATTGATAGATAAAGCATTTGAAGAATTGCCGAATATAGATAAAGTTTTGAAGAAAATGTAATTGAATTGATAGATAAAGCATTTAAGAGAATTGTGAATATAGATTAATATTTTTAGCATTTGAAGAGAATTGCTGAATATAGATGAAGTTTAGCAAGAAATGTAATTGAAATTGATAGATAAAGCATTTGAAGAAATTGCGAATAGATTAGAGTTTTGAAGCACTTGACAGAATTGCTGAATAAGAGAATTTAAGAAGAGAAATGTATTGAAATTGATAGATAAAGCATTTGAAGAGAATTGTCTGAAATATGATAGATTTTGTAAAGCATTTGAAGAGAATTGCTGAATATAGATGAAAGTTTAAAAGAGAATGTAATTGAAATTGATAGATAAAGCATTTGAAGAGAATTGCTGAATATAGATGAAATTTAAGAAGAGAAATGTAATTGAAATTGATAGATAAAGCATTTGAAGAGAATTGCTGAATATAGATGAAATTTTAAGAAGAGAGATGTAATTGAAATTGATAGATAAAGCATTTGAAGAGAATTGCTGAATATAGATTAGAGTTTTTGTAAAGCATTTGTAAGAAATGCTGAATAGATGAAAGTTTAAGAAGAGAAAGTATTTGAAATGATAGATAAAGCATTTGAAGAGAATTGCTGAATATAGATTAGAGTTTGTAAAGCATTTGAAGAGAATTGCTGAATATAGATGAAGTTTTAGAAGAGAATGTAATTGAAATTGATAGATAAAGCATTTGAAGAGAATTGTGAATATAGATGAAGTTTAAGAAGAGAAAATGTAATTGAAATTGATAGATAAAGCATTTGAAGAGAATTGCTGAATATAGATTAGAGTTTTTGTAAAGCATTTGAAGAGAATTGCTGAATATAGATTCAGTTTTTGAAGAGAGGTGTAATTAAAATTGATAGATAAATCATTTGATAGACAGACAACACACAGACAGATGTACGGACAGACAGACAGAACCTAGTATAGGTATAAAAGTTTGTGAAGAGAGTTGTAATTGAAATCGATGTTCGTTCGTTCTTTGATTTAATGTCTTTTCACTATAAGTGATATTAGACGGGAAATCGATGTGTGTGTTGTGTGTGCGTGGTGTGTGTGTGTGTGTGTGTGTGTGTGTGTGTGTGTTGTGTGTTTTCTGTGTGTGTTGTGTGTGTGTTGTGTGTTTTGTGTGTGTTGTGTGTGTTTGTGTGTGTTCTGTGTGTGTTCTTGTGTGTGTTTCTGTGTGTTATGTGTTGTTCTATGTGTGTGTGTGTTCTTTTGTGTGTGTGTTCTATGTGTGTGTGTGTTCTATGTGTGTGTTCTATGTGTGTTCTGTGTTTCTAACTGTGTGTGTTCTATACTGTGTGTTCTATGTGTGTGTGTTGTATGTGTGTGTTCTATGTGTGTGTTGTGTGTGTGTTCTATGTGTGTGTTATGTGTGTGTGTTCTATGTATGTGTGTGTTTATGTGTTGTTTTGTGTGTTTCTATGTGTGTGTTTATGTGTGATGTGCTAGTGTTTTTCTATGTGTGTCCTTTTGTATTATTGTGTTCTGATGGTTCTATGTGATGAGATTTGTTGGGTTCTTGTATTGTGATTCATGTTGGTTGTGTTACTAACGGTTCATGTGCATGTTCATGTGTGCGGGTTCCTACTGTTGGTGTTCTATGTGTGGGTTGCCATATGTGTTAAATATGTGTTCTTTGATGTTGTTGGTGTGTGTGTGTGTTCTATGTTTTTTCTGTGTGTGTTGTGTTTCTATGTGTGTTCTGTGGTGTTTTGTGTGTTTGTTGTGTTTGTTTTGTGGTGTTCGTTGTGTTGTGGTGTTCTATGTGTTCTGTGTGTGTTATGTATGCTCTATAGTGTCTATGTGTGTTTCTGTGTGTTTTGTGTTCTTGGGTTCTTTGTGTTGTTCTAGTGTGTGTTGTTTGTTTTTGTGCGTTGTGTGTTGTTATATGTTGTGTTATGTATGTGTCTATTGTGTTTGGTGGTGTGTTGTCTGTGTCTGTATGGTCTTTGTGTGTGAGTTTTTTTTTCTTTTGATTTTGAGAATTATAAATGATGATTTTGACGAACTTCAATTAATTGTAGATAACATTTGAAGAATGACACCACACACCACACAGCAGTAATGCTTGTTCGCTTGACTCTGCTATCGCTGAAGACAACTGAGTACAGCAATAACGCTAAATAATGATTCTTTGTGCGTTTGGTGAACGAAACGTGAACAGAAACAGTGAACAAAAAGTGACAACAGTTGGATTCTACTGGATAATCATGGAATCTGCATACTGGCTTATTTGCCTTCTGGGTTCAGGTGTGTTGTGATGGTTTTTATTATGTATATATATTATATTTAATTATACATATCTATCTTTTTTTTCCTTTTTTTTTTTTCCTTTTCTGCTACCCTCAGTCAATGCTTTCGACATGCTACTGTAATGGTTTGGTTTCGTTTTGCTTTGTCGTTGTTGCTGTTATTATTCTTGTTGTTTTGTTTTTCTGGGTTTCTTTTTCTTTTGTTATTGCTAACAGGAAGGAAGTGGATAAGGCGAGGGAATCAAAGGGTTAAGTTTTTGCAGTTGGTGGATAGGGTTAGGGAGTTAAAGGGTTAATGTATGTATGGATTCTGAATTGTAATGTATGTATAGTTGTTTTCAATTACGTATATAAGAATAATGTATTCATAATTTGGGCTTCTACGGGATCATTTTCATAAATTGTTTGTGTGTGTGTGTTGTGTGTGTGTGTTGTGTGTGTGTGTGTGTGTGTGTGTGTGTGTGTGTGTGTGTGTGTGTGTGCGTGCGTGTACTTGCGCGCACGCGACGTGAGTCTTATTTTTCAGCTGAAGTTTTAATTTACAATATTGTTGTTCAGACTTTTTATGTTTTCTTATCATTTTGCAATTTCACAATTTAGATATGTTCTCAAGTTTTATTCATGGTACATTTCACCAGACGGCAGATGCACATCATAAATAGCCAGCAGAATAGACCAAGCCAAAACAGCATTCAAGAAGATGGAAAGCATTCTTACCAACAAATGCCTATCAATTAACATCAGAAGAGAGTTCTGGAATGTTATATAGAACCAGTACTGCTGTATTGTTGTGAGGCGTGGACAGTCAACAAGCAAAGCCAGAACCAGATTGAGGCAGCCGAGATATGGTTTGTAAGAAGAATGTTGAGAGTTCCATGGACAGCAAAGAAAACAAACGAGACAGTCTTGATGGAGGCAGACACAAGAGATCATTCATAAGGAAGATTAGGAAAAGACTGACATTTATAGGCCATTTTATGAGGAAGGGGATTTGGAGCACCTGGTCACCACGGGAAAGCTGGAGGGAAAGAGAGCACCAGGTAGACCAGGGAGAAGATATTAGACGGACTTGCAGAGTGGCTGGGGACAAGGAGGGTGGAAGAGATGCTTGAGGCAACAAGAGATAGAGACAGATGGAAGTCCATGATCGCCAACGCCATGCAGCAAGGCACCTGATGATGATGATGACATTGTTGTTTTAATTATTTTCACAATAAAATTAATGATGTTGATGGTGAGTGAGTGCGTACGTGCGTGTGTGTGTGCATGCGTACGTACGTGCGTGCGTGCGTGCGTGCTTGTGTGCGTGCGCGCGCGCGTGTGTGTATGTTTTTGTTTTATTATTTTCACGTTGAGTTACATATATTTTTATGTCAATAAACTTTTAGGTCAACCTTGAAATAAATTGTGTTATGTTGATGGTGAGTGTGTATGTGTGTTTGTGTGTGTGTGTGTGTGTGTGTGTGTGTGTGTGTGTGTGTGTGTGTGTGTGTGAGTGTGTGTGTGTGTGTATGTATTGTGTGCGTCTGTGTGTCTGTGTTTGTGTGCGTGTGTATGTTTGTGTGTTTGTGTGTTTGTGTGTGTGTGTGTATATATATACTACACGTCATTATTGAAGGGCCAGGAACGTTTTTGAGTCAATTTTTGAAAGGAGAAATAACCTATTTTCTCTTACTCTTTTCT
>JAPXFY010000034.1:36728687-36731187 GCA_030674185.1 Monoplex corrugatus
GAAGAGGAAAAGAGACAGAAGAGGAGGAAGAGACGAGAGACAGAGAGAGAGAGAAAGAGACAGAGAAGAAAGGACACAGAGAAGACAGGAGAGAGATGAGAAGAGAACAAGAGAGAAAGAGTGACAGAGAGAGAAAGAAGACAGAGAGAGAAAGAGAGAGAAAGAGACAGAGAGAGACGAGAAAGAGAGAGAGAGAGGAAAGAAGACTCAGAGAGAAAAAAAGAACAGAGAGAGACAGAAGGAGAGAGAGAGAGAGGAAGAGAGAAAAGTAGACAGAAGGAGAGAGAGACAGAAGAAGAAAGAGAGAGAGAGAGAAGAGGAAAGAGACACAGAGAGAAAGAGACAGAGAGAGACAGGGGGGGAGAGAGACAGAGGAAAAGAGACAGAATGAGAAAGAAACAGACAGAGACAGAGAGAGAGAAGAAGAGAGAGAAAGAGAGATAGAAGGAGAGAGAGAGACAGAGAGAAACAGAGAGAGAGAGATAGAGAGAAAGAAACAGAGACAGATAAAGAAAGAGAGAGACAGGCAGAGAGAGACAGACAGACAGACAGAGAGAGAGAGAGAAGAGAGAGAGAGAGAGAGGTCAGAGGTCAGAATACTTTCTTACTCAAGGATTATAACATTACGTACCAGGTACATGTAATATTGGATCTATCTTGCAGCTAGTCATCGCTATTCTACACACACAGTATAAACATATTTGAAAAAAACATATGAATCATTGCACATGAAACGAAGAGCAATTTTTTTATATAAAAAATGGATGAAGATACTGTGTTAAAAGTATTTACCCTTGTACGCTAATAGCTCTGGCGCTTTCCAGAACCAATACAGAAGCTCAGAGAAAGTGAGGGAGACAGAAAAATAGGGAGAGATGGAAAGGGAGAACGAGCAGGGGAAAAGAGAGAGAGGCGAGAGAGAGAGAGAGAGAGAGAGAGAGAGAGAGAGAGAGAGAGGTGAGAGAGACAAGCGCAGACAGACAGACAGCGGAGGGGAGGAGAGAGAGGGAACAAGAGGCAGAAGATGAAAGAGAGGAGAGAGTAGATCAGGTTTAGACCTGAGGAAGGCAAGGCGAAATATGGGAAAATATCAATGCCCTTGTTGATTGACTGGAACAATTGGCTGAAATATTAGAAAGAATAGATAGATGCATGATATGATTAGATAGGAATAGATAGACAGCAGAGATACATAGATAGATAGATAGAGAGAGAAGATAGATAGATAGATAGATAGATAGACAGACAGACAGAGAAAGAGAGATGGAGAGATTGAGAAAGTGAGAGAGAGTAGAGACAGATAGATAGATAGATGATAGAACAGAAGAAGAAGAGAGAGAGAGAGAGAAGAAAGTGAGAGAGTGAGAGACAGAGAGAGAGGACAGACAGACAGAAGAGAAGAGAAGAGAAGAAAGAGAGAAGAGAGAAGACAGAGAGAGAGAAGAGAAGAGAAGAGAGTAGAGAGAAGAGAGAGAGAGAGAGAGAGAGAGAGAAGAGAAGAGAAAGAGAGAAGAAAGAGAGAGAGAGAAAGAAAGGAAGAGAGAGAGAAAGAAAGAAAGAGAGAGAGAAAGAAAGAAAGAGAGAGAAAGAGAGAGAAAAGAAAGAGAGAGAGAGAAAGAAAGAAAGAAAGAAAGAGAGAGAGAGAGAGAGAGAAAGAGAGAGAGAGAAAAAAAGAGACAGAGAGAAAGAAAGAAAGAGAGAGAGAGAGAGAGAGAGAGAAAGAAAGAAAGAGAGACAGAGAAGAAGAAGAAAGATAAAGAAAGAAAGAGAAGACAGAAAGACAGAAAGACAGACAGACAGACAGAAACAGACCCAGACAGAAACAGACCCAGACAGAAACAGACCCAGACAAACAGACAGAAACAGACCCAGACAGACAGACAGAAACAGACCCAGACAGACAGACAGACAGACAGAAAGACAGAAAGAGAGATTAACAGAAAACATAGCACGCTCAACTTTTCAACCCAGGACCTTGAAGTTGACCCCAGTCCAGGGGTTGGTCACCACTGGGCAGCACTCACCTTAGGATTAACATCCACAAGTGTTGACCTTAATCCCACTCCAGTGTCAGGAAAGGCGAGAAAAACACCTAAAGGGATTTGTGGAGAGCTCTTCAAGTGCCCTCATTGCCTGCAAATCCCTCCTTCACCACACATACACATACAAATATTGTTATTATCATTACTGTTGTGTCTGTCGTTATCATTATTATTACTACTAGTAGTAGTAGTAGAAGTAGTAGTAGTAGTAGTAGTAGTAGTAGAAGTAGTAGTAGTAGTAGAAGTAGTAGTAGTAGTAGTAGTAGTAGTAGTAGTAGTAGTAGTAGTAATGTTGTTATCATTATTATCATCATTATTATTATGCTCTATTTTTATGCCTCTTCTTCTTCTTCTTCTTCTTCTTCTTCTTCTTCTTCTTCTTCTTCTTCCTTCTTCTTCTTCTTCTTCTTCTTCTTCTTCTTCTTCTTCTTCTTCTTCTTCTTCTTCTTCTTCTTCTT
>JAPXFY010000034.1:36736187-36741187 GCA_030674185.1 Monoplex corrugatus
ACCCACACACCACCACACACACACACACACTCACACACTTTTCAAACATATTCTTTTCCTCTTCTCTTTTCTCTGCTCTTGTTATTCATCTTCACTTTACTCACTCTGTCTTGCTGTTCTCACACATTTTGTTTTGTTTGTTTTGTTTGTTTGTTTGTTTGTCTGTATGGTTTTTGTTTGTTTGTTTGTTTGTTTATATTTGTTTTTTGTTTGTTTTGTGTTGTTTGCTTGTCTGTATGTTTGTGTTGTTTGTTTGTTGCTTGACTGTATGTTTGTTTGTTTGTTGTTTGCTTGTTGTTTGTTTGTTTGTCTGCTTGTCTGTATGTTTGTGTACATTGTTTGTTGTTGTTTGCTTTGTTTGTTGTTTGTTTGTTTGTTGCTTGTCTTATGTTTGTTTGTTTGTTGTTTGCTTGTTTGTTGTTTTTGTTTGTTTGTCTGTCTGCTTGTCTGTATGTTTGTTTGTTGTTTGTTTGTTCGTTTGTTCTTTCTTTTTTTCTTTTTTTCTTTCTTTCTTTCTGTCTTTGTATGTTTGACCAAGACTTCAGAAAAGCAAGAAGGCTAACTGGGTTTCAAGGGGAGTGACAGGGAAATATTCTATCTTTCCAAGTTTTTATGCCAGGGCAGGGGGCGAATGCCCTGTTCTTCACAATTTTCAACTGCCATGGGATCGTTTAACGTGCGCAAGCCAGAAAAGACACAGATCCGACTTGTTTTTCATCCCTTCCCGAAGGAAACGTGCCGGAGAACGAGCAGGGGAAAGAACTAGGGAAGGGAAGAGGATTGCATCTCTACAAAAAGAAAGATCAGGGTTATCTGTCCTGGTTAAAACTGTAAAACAGATAAAACAGACGAAAACAAACAAACGAAATTTAGTTTTGAATGTTTTTCAAATGATATTTATCCTCCACCACCAGCACCACCACGATATTGGAGTGACCAGGATCACCTAAAATAACAACAACAACAACAGGAATATTAATGATAGTAATAAAAACACGAAGAAAACAAACGAGACAGTCTTGATGGAGGCAGACACAAGTAGATCACTCATAAGGAAGATTAGAAAAGACAGGCAACATTTATAGGACATTTTATGAGGAAGGGGATTTGGAGCACCTGGTCACAACTGGAAAGCTGGAGGGAAAGAGAGCACCGAGTAGACCCAGGGAGAAAATGCTGGACGGACTTGCAGAATGGCTGGGACGAGGAGGGTGGGGGAGATGCTAGGGGCAACGAGAGATAGAGACAGATGGAACTCCATGATCGCCAACGACATGCGGCAGGGCACCTGATGATGATGAATAAAAACACTAATATCACGACTGATGACGAGAACAGTGAAAATGAAAATAATAATATTTGTTCCATTTATGCAACGTACACAGCCCACGTCAAACGTTTTTTGTTTGTTTGTTTGTTTTGTTTTGTTTTTGCATTTACACAGAAAGAAAATAAAAGAGAAGCCTGTCCAATAATCTCAGACTTTAGAACAGTAAGAATATGCACACAAAAAATGTACCAGAAGGGGCACAAAAATATAAACATTAAAAGGTTACCAAAAGTAATTTTAACCCCTTCACCGCCAGTGATTTTAGAATGTTAAAGTCCTCAGCGCCAGCTGTTTAAACAAAACAACAACAAGAAAAACGCACCTACCGACTTCAAATGACTGTAACTTTCTTATTTCTCAATCAAATTGCTTTTTTTTTCTTTTTTTTTCTTTTCTTTTGTTTTTGTAAAGAAAGAAGAATGATTGGAGTTTGGGATTATGCAACAATAAAGTCTGTTGGCGGTCTGCCAGACGGTCGCCAAAAGGCGACATCGGCGGAAAAACTGTACCAAAAATATGAATAATGGACAGTCACCCAAAAAGAATAGTATTAAAAAATACTCTACCAGATGGCACACAAAATGTAGATAATGGAAGTTAGCCCCTCTCCGAGAAAAAAAGTAAATTGAAATAAAAACTGTACCAGATGGCACACAAAATGTAGATAATGGAAGTTAGCCCCTCTCCGAGAAAAAAAGTAAATTGAAATAAATACTCTACCAGATGGCACACAAAATGTAGATAATGGAAGTTAGCCCCTCTCCGAGAAAAAAAGTAAATTGAAATAAAAACTGTACCAGAAGGTGCACATAAATTTAAACATATATATATATATTTAACTCTCAGCAAATTAGAGCGAACCAATCAGTTGTGAAAAGTGGATGTTGTTCATGTTCATGACAATTGCTGGGGAAACACCGAGGAGGTCAAGATCATTCGTAACATCAGCCTTCAGAGTCAGGGTTCTGCCTTGTCCACGTCGAAGGTTGACATGGTCGCTGAGGTTGGAAGACAATAATTATGTAAACAATGAAAAAATACAAATAAGTAAATAACAAATTGTGCCAAAAGGCTCACAAAAATATAAATAATGGAAACTTGCCACAAAGAAATGTACCAAAGTCGCATACATGTATAAATGATGGAAGTCACCCCACCCCGCACAAAATACACATAATGAAAAGTTACACCCCTCCCCCCCCAAAAAAAAAACAAAAAAAACTTTAAAAATTTTATCATAAGGCGCACAAAAACATAAATAATGGAAAGTTAACAAAGAATAAATAATAACAAGGCTGATTAAAGAAGAAGAAGAAGAAGAAGAAGAAGAAGAAGAAGAAGAAGAAGAAGAAGAAGAAGAAGAAGAAGAAGAAGAAGAAAGAAGAAGCAGAAGAAGAAGAAGAAGAAGAAGAAGAAGAAGCAGAAGAAGAAGAAGAAGAAGAAGAAGAAGAAGAAGAAGAAGAAGAAGCAGAAGAAGAAGAAGAAGAAGAAGAAGAAAGCAGAAGAAGAAGAAGAGAAGAAGAGAGAAGAAAGAAAGAAAGAAAGAAAGCAGACAAACAAACAAGCAAACAAAAAAACGTGTTGGAAGTAGGTTACAGCCGGGAAAATGGTCCACTCTTTGTAAGGAAAACTAATGGCTACGGAAACCAGGGAGGTTAGAGACAGATGAACAAATGACCTTTGACATCTCCCATTCTCCCATTTACTTCCTGTACCAAAAGACGTTTGGTAAAATTTACGACCTGCACTTTAGATTTTTCTATTTCCTTCCGTACCCTGTCTCTGTTTCTGTCTGTTTGTCCATCTGACTGTCTGTCTGTCTGTCTGTATGTCTGTCTCTCTGTGTGTGTGTGTGTCTCTCTGTCTCTCTGTCTGTCTGCTGTCTGTCTGTCTGTCTCTCTCTCTACTTCTCTCTCTCTCTCATTCGCTCTCTCTCTCTCTCTCTGTGTCTGTGTCAGTGTCTGTCTGTCTTTCTCTCTCTCTCTCTCTCTCTCTCTCTCTCTCTCTCTGTGTCTGTGTCTGTGTGTGTGTCTTTCTGTCTTTCTCTCTCTCTCTCTCTCTTGCTCTGTGCTGCCTGCCTGTCTGTCTCTCTCTCTCTCTGTCCCATCTGTCTGTCTCTCTCTCTGTCTGTCTGTCTGTTTCTTTGTACTTGTTCTTCATGTTCTTGTTCTTCTCTTCTCTACCGTCTCTCTCCCTCTCATTCTTTCTCTATTTCTTCTGTAACCCCACCTCTCTCTCTCTCTCTCTGTCTCTCTCTCTCAACCTCAGACCAACAATATTTTCACTAAAACAGAAATCTGTCATCTTACCAGACATTGCTCACGTGTAAGGGAGACAACGAGTGAAACAGACCATGGACGACTTCACATGACCAGGGTGGGGATGGGTAGACAAATGTACAAGCTTTTGGCCAATCTTACACATTAGTCATTTCAATGCTGTAGCTTGTACTTTCTTCATACGACCCCCCCCTGCTCCCCCGCTCCGTTCCCCCTCCCCCATTCTCCCTTGTCTCACCTACTTGTCTCTTTATGCAGTTTTTTATCGTCCTGTCTCTGTGTGTCGTGATTTTGAGTTTTGTAACTCTCTCTATCTCTCTCTCTTTCTTTCTCTCTCTCTCTTTCTTTTTTTGTCTCTCTCTCTCTTTCTCACTCTCTCTGTCTCTCTTTCTTTTCTCTTCTCTTCTCTCTCTCCTCTTTCTTTCTCTCTCTGTCTCTCTTCCACTCTTTCTTTCTCTCTCTCTTCTTTCTCTCTCTCTCTTTTTTGTCTTCATCTCTTTCTTCTCTTTTCTCACTCTCTCTCTTTTCTTCTCTCTCTTTTCTTTCCTCTCTCTCTTTTTTGTCTCTCTTGTCCTCTTTCCTCTCTCTCTTTCTTTCTTCTCTCTCTTTCTTTCTCTCTCTTCTTCTCTCTCTCTCTCTCCCTTTCTCTTTCCTCTCTCTCTCTCTTCCTCTCTTCTCTCTCTTCCCTTCTCTCTTTTATCTCTGCACTCTCATCTCTCTCTCTCTCTTCTCTTCTCTCTCTCTTTCTCTTTTCTTTCTCTCTCTCATCTGTCTCTCTTTCTCTCTCTCCTCTCTTCTGTCTCTCTTTCTCTTGCTTCTCCCCACAGCTGTCTCTCTTTACCTATTTCTTCTCTCACTGTCTCTGCTTTCTCTTTCTCTCTTCCTCTTCTTCTCCTCTTCTTCTCTCTTTCTCCTCTTCTCTTTTCTCTCTTCTGTTCTCTTTTTTCTCTTCTCTGTTCTTCTGTTTTATCTCTGCTCTCTTTTTCTCTTTCCTTTTTCTCTCTCTCTTCCCTCTTCCTTTCTCTCTCTCACATCTCTCTGTTCCTCTTCTTTCTCTCTTTCTTCCCCTCTTCTCTTTCTCTTCTCTCTTCCTTCTCTTTCTCTTTATATCTCCGCTCTCTTTCTCTCTCGTTTCTCTCTTTTTTGTCTCCTCTCTCTGTCCATCTCTTTCTCTACTCTCTCTCTCTTCTTTCTCTCTCTTCGTTTCTTTCCTGCTTTTCCTCTCTTTCTCTTTCCTTCTTTTTTTGTCGTTCTTCTCTCTTTTTTCTCCTCCTCTCTCTCATCTTTTCTACTTCCTCTCTCTCTCACCTCTCGTCTTTCCTCCTGTCTCCTCTCTTTCTCACTCCACTCCTCTCCCTCTCTCTTTTCTCTTTTCTCTCTTTCTTTCTCGT
>JAPXFY010000034.1:36748687-36753687 GCA_030674185.1 Monoplex corrugatus
ACGCTTGACAAAGGCCAGTTGGCCGAAAAGACAGGCGCAAATTTTCTCACATTGAACAGAGCAGCAGGGAAGTTTCAGTTTTTTTCTCATATTTTTTGTATCTGGTGCTTGTTTGTCTGTGATCTTACGCTTGACAAAGGCCAGTTGGCCGTAAATTTGTGCCCGTCTTGTCTGGTTGTATGAAATACGCGTTCTTGTTCTTCTTTCGTGTTTTTTCTGGTTCCTGTTTGCTTGGACAAGGGCAGTCGCACGTGTTTTGGATTTCAAGTCAGGTCTGGTTTTCTTTTCTTGGATTGCTTGAAATAAAAGCCAAGATCATTAATTCCAGAAAGTCTGGAAGGAGACAGACGCAAGAAGATCATTAATAAAGTTTCAACCCTACAAGTCCATCCAATATTTTCTTCCTGGATCTACCTGGTGTTGTCTTTCCCTCCAGCTTTCCTATTGTGACCAGGTGCTCTGATTTCTCTTTCCTCATAAAATGTCCTATAAATGTTGCTTGTCTTTTTTCTAATCTTCTTCGTTAACAATCTTCTTGTGTCTGTCTGCCTCCTTCAAGACTTTCTCTTTTGTTTTCTTTGCCGTCCATGGAACCCTCAACATTCTTCTTAGAAACCACATCTCAGTTGCCTCAATTTTTGTGACTTTGCTGTGACTGTCCATGCTTCACACGTACAACAGTTGTTCTCCATAACACTCAAGCACTCTCTTCCTGATGTTAACTGAGAGGTATTTTTTGTTGTTAAGAACGCTTGTCATCTTCTTGAATGCTGTTCTTGGCTTGGCCGATTCTGCTAGCTATTTCTGACGTGCATCTGCCGTCTGATGAGATGACCGTTCCTAGATATTTAAACTTACCCACCTGTCTCAACACATGGGAGGAACTGTTCACGGTCGGATGAAATTGTTTTCTGTCTGTTTTTTCTAATCCTGTTGCCAGTGTGTGTGTGTGTGTGTGTGTTGTGGTGTGTGTGTGTGTGTGTGTGTGTGTGTGTGTGTGTGTGTGTGTGTGTGTGTGTGTGTGTGTGTGTGTGTGTGTTGTGTGTGTTGTATGTGTGTGTTGTGTGTGTATGTGTGTGTGTATGTGTGTTGTTGTATGTGTGTGTTTGTGTGTATGTGTGTTGTTTTTGTTGTTGTGTGTGTTGTTTGTGTTGTTGTTGTGTTGTTGTGTTGTGTGTGTTGTTGTTGTTGTTGTGTTTTTGTGTGTGTGTTGTGTGTGTGTGTTTGTGTGTGTGTGTGTGTGTGTGTGTGTGTGTGTGTGTGTGTGTGTGTGTGGGGTGTGTGTGTGATGATGTGTGTGTATGTATATGTATGTGTGTGTGTCGTTGTTCGTTGTGAATTAGTTTCATATAGTGTATTAGACGATGTGTGTGTCGTTGTATGTGTGTGTGTGTATGTGTGTTGTTGTTGTGTGTGTTGTTTGTATGTGTTGTTGTTGTTGTGTGTGTTTGTATGTGTTGTTGTTGTTGTGTGTGTGTGTTTGTGTTGTTGTTGTTGTTGTGTGTATGTGTTGTTTTTGTTGTTGTGTGTGTGTGTGTGTGTGTGTGTGTGTGTGTGTGTGTGTGTGTGTGTGGTGTGTGTGTGTGTGTGTGTTTGTTTTATGTTTTGTTTGTTATGTTGTTTTTTTTTTTACACACATGTACTTTAGGTATACTTGTTTTTCTTTTTTCGGAAGATGGCCAGAGAGATTAAAAAAAAGAGATGTAAATGAAACTCGCACTTGCTGTGGTTGACAGGTTGACCTGGGTGAGCCTCACGTGATCAGGTCGTGGCGGGTACGTGGCGACGGCCTGGAGAGCTACGTCAGACTCTTCCGTTTGCTGTTCAGTCAGGATGGCGCGTCGTGGACCACCTACAGCGATGGACGTGTCATGGACAAGGTGACTGTCCACCTGTTGGTTGGTTGGTCTTCGATTTAATGTGTATTCACACAGTGATTTTAGACAAAAAAAAAAAAAAAAAAAGAAAGGGGGGGGGGGGGGAAAACAGGAGGAGTGAAGAGGGTATTTGAAAATTGTCAATTTTGATCGTTAAAAAAAAAAAATCCAGAAAACAATTATTTTTGAGGAGGGGAAGGTAAAGCTAACAAATAATGTTATCACAATTAAAGATTTAAACAAACAATCTAATAAACAACATTAATAAACATCTAGAATAAATGAATAAAAATGAAAACTAAGAATCGACTAATCCACAACAGTGAACAAGTAAATAACGTGTTAAGGTAATTCGCTATAGGACTTTTTGACAGGCTAACGAAAAATTCATGTATTAATGATGGTGAGGCAAATATGTCAGAAATTGTCTTTGTAGAGAGTACAGGAATATGTCGTGTTACCCGAACACATGAAAGTATATGACTATGCGTTGTCTTCTTTCCACACAAACACACTATATTCCTGGTGTATTTTGTTTTTAATGCATCAAGTTTCCACCTATACATAAGGGATTGTATAATTCTGCCGGTGTAGGACAGCTGTGTGTTGGGTAGGACAGCTGTGTTGGGTAGGACCGCTGTGTTGGGTAGGACAGCTGTGTTGGGTAGGACAGCTGTGTTGGGTTGGACAGCTGTGTGTTGGGTAGGACATCTGTGTGTTGGGTAGGACAGCTGTGTGTTGGATAGGACACTGTGTGTTGGGTAGGACAGCTGTGTGTTGGGTATGACATCTGTGTGTTGGGTAGGACAGTTGTGTGTTGGGTAGGACAGTTGTGTGTTGGGTAGGACAGCTGTTGTGTTGGGTAGGACATCTATGTGTTGGGTAGGACAGCTGTGTTGGGTAGGACAGTTGTGTGTTGGGTAGGACATCTATGTGTTGGGTAGGACAGCTGTGTTGGGTAGACAGCTGTGTTGGGTAGGACAGCTGTGTTGGGTAGGACAGTTGTGTGTTGGTAGGACAGCTGTGTGTTGGGTAGGACAGCTGTGTGTTGGGTAGGACAGCTGTGTTTGGTAGGACAGCTGTGTGTTGGGTAGGACAGCTGTGTGTTGGGTAGGACAGCTGTGTTGGGTAGGACAGCTGAGTGTTGGGTAGGACAGCTGTGTTGGGTAGGACAGTTGTGTTTGGGTAGGACAGCTGTGTGTTGGGTAGGACAGCTGGTGTTGGGTAGGACAGCTGTGTGTTGGGTAGGACAGCTGTGTTGGGTAGGACAGTTGTGTTGGGTAGGACAGCTGTGTGTTGGGTAGGACATCTGTGTGTTGGGTAGGACAGCTGTGTTGGGTAGGACAGCTGTGTTGGGTAGGACATCTGTGTGTTGGGTAGGACATATGTGTGTTGGGTAGGACATCTGTGTGTTGGGTAGGACATCTGTGTGTTGGGTAGGACATCTGTTTGTTGGGTAGGACATCTGTGTGTTGGGTAGGACATCTGTGTGTTGGGTAGGACAGCTGTGTTGGGTAGGACAGCTGTGTGTTGGGTAGGACAGCTGTATTGGGTAGGACATCTGTGTGTTGGGTAGGACATATGTGTATTGGATAGGACATCTGTGTTGGGTAGGACAACTGTGTTGGGTAGGACAGCTGTGTTTGGGTAGGACAGCTGTGTGTTGGGTAGGACATCTGTGTTGGGTAGGACATCTGTGTGTTGGGTAGGACAGCTGTGTTGGGTAGGACAGCTGTGTTGGGTAGGACAGCTGTGTTGGGTAGGACAGCTGTGTTGGGTAGGACCGCTGTGTTGGGTAGGACAGCTGTGTTTTGGGTAGGACAGCTGTGTGTTGGGTAGGACATCTGTGTGTTGGGTAGGACATCTGTGTTGGGTAATACAGCTGTGTGTTGGGTAGGACATCTGTGTTGGGTAGGACTGCTGTGTGTTGGGTAGAACAATTGTGTTGGGTAGGACAGCTGTGTTTGGTATGACAGCTGTGTTGGGTAGGACATCTGTGTGTTGGGTAGGACAGCTATGTGTTGGGTAGGACAGCTGTGTTGGGTAGGACAGCTGTGTTGGGTAGGACAGCTATGTGTTTGGTAGGACAGCTGTGTGTTGGGTAGGACATCTGTGTGTTGGGTAGGACAGCTGTGTGTTGGTAGGACAGCTGTGTTGGGTAGGACAGCTTTGTGTTTGGTAGGACAGCTTTGTGTTTGGTAGGACAGCTGTGTGTTGGGTAGGACAGCTATGTGTTTGGTAGGACATCTGTGTTGGGTAGGACAGCTTTGTGTTTGGTAGGACAGCTGTGTGTTTGGTAGGACAGCTGTGTGTTGGTAGGACATCTGTGTTGGGTAGGACAGCTGTGTGTTGGGTAGGACAGCTGTTTGTTGGGTAGGACATCTGTGTGTTGGGTAGGACAGCTGTGTTGGGTAGGACAGCTACGTGTTGGGTAAGAGAGTTATGTGTTGGGTAGGACATCTGTGTGGTGGGTAGGACAGCTGTGTGTTGGTAGAACAGCTGTGTGTTTGGGTAGGACAGCTGTGTGTTTGGGTAGGACAGCTGTGTGTTGGGTAGAGAACGAGAAGAAAGGAATGAGACGAGGAGAAGTACACTAAGCACACTAGCAATAACTTTCAAAAGCAGTCCACACATAGCATGGTAAAATTTTTCAACTGTGCTTCGATGTCATCATCCCTTCTTCTGAATGACCGGTTCCCAGCTATTGGGAACGTCCAAAACACCCGTTGCTGGGAACCAGAGTTCAGAGTTTTGAGTTTGGGGTTTGTTCAAGAGGGATCCATCGCACTCGGACATTTCCATATGCTCTCCGCTAAATCTGCCAGCAAAATATCTAGTAGACTCCTTCAGCTTGCGCGAAAGACTATACTCTGACAAGGTCTTAACCCTTTGACTCCCGCACCCTATCTACCAACTGCACATTAGGAAAAACACTCTAATAATGTGACCAGAATAACTTGGCACTATCACTTCCAAGTCAGTATTCTGTGTCTATACTTCCAAGTCAGTATTTGTGATTCTGTGTCTATGTATGCGGTGCAGTTTCTGACGGGGAGTTTTGACAGTGGTACGGAGATCACCGAGGTGCTGTCCAGACCACAAGTAGCACGTTACGTTCGTTTG
>JAPXFY010000034.1:36758687-36761187 GCA_030674185.1 Monoplex corrugatus
TGTAATCGTGTTGCATTGTATTGCATTGCATTGCATTGTATTGTATTGTATTGCATTGTGTTGTGTTGTGTTGTTTTGTGCTGTTTTGTTTTGTTTTGTGTTGTTTTGTGTTGTGTTGTGTTGTTTTGTATTGTATTGTATTGTATTGTATTCCATGTATCAACCTAATGCATGGTACCTAGTTGTGGGCAGTTGTATACGCTGCATTTCTAAAGACATATAATTATGTTAAAATCTATACATTCAGTATCTCTGTACTTGGCCTTTGCAAGAACACAATGAGTTTTATTTATTGATCATTTCTGTTGCAGAAACTGTGAAACCACCAGTGGTCGGTAAGCAGCAACCTTTCCTGCCTGTAATTAATCTGTGATTGGAAGGGTGCGGGGTGTCCATATGGGTAAGGCCTCACACTTCCATTGGAAGCGCTGAGGTTCGATCCTGTGTAGGTACCACCCAGCCTGGTGATAAAGGGTGGAGTTATCTTTTCCTGTCTCTTAAGTCAGCATGTGTGCAGACCTGGCAGTGCCTATACCCCCTTTTGTGCGTATCACCATCACCATCATCATCATCATCATCATCATCATCATCATCAGGTGCCTTGCTGCATGGCGTTGGCGATTATGGACTTCCATCTGTCTCTATCACTTGTTGCCTCAAGCATCTCTTCCACCCTCTTTGTCCCCAGCCACTCCGTCTAGTATCTTCTCCCTGGGTCTACCCGGCGCTCTCTTTCCTCCAGCTTTCCTGTTGTGACCAGGTGCTCCAGTTCCCCTTTCCTCATAAAATGGCCTATAAATGTTGCCTGTCTTTTCCAAATTTTCCTTATGAATGATCTACTTGTGTCTGCCTCCATCAAGACTGTCTCGTTTGTTTTCTTTGCTGTCCATGGAACTCTCAACATTCTTCTTAGAAAACACATCTCGGCCGCCTCAATCTTGTATATGCACGCTGAATACGCACGTTTAAGATCCTTCAAATCAGGCTGGGCTTTAAACAACAATAACATTAACATAACATTTCCGATTTTGTGTCTATGCTTGGTCACTATCATTTCCAAGTCAGTATTTTTTTGTTTATGTTATTGTTATTGTTGTTTAAAGCCCAACCGACTGCGCAGAGCCATATCAGGGCTACAACCGCTTCAAAACATTCAAAATTTCCAATAGAAAAAAAAGAAAATTAAGTACACACATCAATGTATTCGCGCACATAATCTAAGGATATGCCCCTGGCGTTGACCACTCCGTCCAATTTATCGCACTGGGGATTTAAGAAAACACACTTGCATACAAATTTAAGCATACATAAGGACACCAAAACATATAAAACCAGGCATAAATTACTTAACATTACTTCCGCATATTTCACCTCACCTAGAGGCAAAAATGCACAAACACATGTACCCAATTATCAATCCTAAGAAAAAGACTTATTGGAACACGTACAGGTGAATGGACCAGCGAAAAGAGAAGAAAATGAAGGAAGAAATGACAGAAAAAACAGAAGAAATGCAGAGTGCTGAAAAAAAGAAGGAAGTGACAGAAAAAGAGGAAAATTTCTAAAATAAAATGTAGAACGACAGTTGGACGGGTTGGATTGGGGCAGAGGGGAGACAGAGTAAAAAAGACATAAGTAGTGGGAGAACAGAAAAATGGAACGAAAACTTAACACTAACAATTAACTTCAACAATGTGAACGGAAATTGTAACACTAAAACACAAACCGCATAAAGTTAAAGTAATGCATTAACAGGACTGTGACCTAATGATTCTGTAATTTCAAGTAAAAAAGATTGATTTGATGTAACTTTTTGGAAATGAGTTTCAGAATAGTTGTCTTGTGTAAACATTTTCGGTAAAAAAAGAACGTAGCATTTTGCAGTAAAATAAACAGTGAAACAGTGTGAACTGTTCGCTGCAAATACACTTGACATTTTTACAATATTTTGTTTTCAGTGCGTTTAGTTGAATACGAAAACGAACAGCAACAATCGATCTCAAATGATACATGGAAGAATACTGCAATTTTTTATATACATTTTGACGGAAAAGTTTTATCATTTGTTGTGACACAAACTGTTCATTTAAATGTTCATGAAATCGAGTCCATGAGGCTGATTCGAGCAAGTTGCAAGCTTGTTTTACGGAGTATGAACATGTTATTCTATAGAATTAACATAATTCTGCGCACCTTGCTTAACTGCTCTGTCAACTACTTCGTTTGCCGTGAAGACCAGCGTGAGAAGGCACACAGCAAAACTGATATCTGTATCTTTCATCCTTAAACGATGTACAGATGATTTGCCTCAGTAATTAGATCAGGTCTTGTGTCGGCATCAAAAGTCCGTAAGGCTATAATACAGATTTTGAGTCTACAAAGAGAACTACTTTGAAAGGACATGGGTTTAAGATTTCCTAGATATTGCAATGCTTGTATAATAGCGACTTATTCCACTGTAAAGATAGATATTTTGCCCCAATGAAAAATGACTTTTTAT
>JAPXFY010000034.1:36766187-36768687 GCA_030674185.1 Monoplex corrugatus
TGTTTGCTTCAACGCTGGCGCTCGCACTTTGTTTTGGCTTCAATACTATATATTTCTTGCAGAATGTGCACCGCCTACTGTCTCAGCAACCGGGTATTCCTTGACCTTGGTCCCGCCCTTGACCTGACCTGTGACCCCGAGGTGGGGGTCTTCACCCACACTCCTCTCCCTCCCTGTGTTGGTCAGTATATGTTGACGTCTGCTTGGCCATCGCACGAGCGCACGCGCATCCGCGCACATGTACAGGCACACAACCGTATAAACAGATATAATCATTTACACAGCCACGAGCTCACGAACGTTCATTCACGCATGTTTACGCGCACAAACACACAATGCACAACATCACACACAACACGCACATATGCTCGAGCACGCGCAAACACACACACACACACACACACACACACACACACACACACACACACACACACACACACACAACAAGAGAGAGAGGGGAGAGAGAGAGAGAGAGAAAGAGAGAATACGAAAGAAAGAGAGAAAAAGAGAAAGAAAGAAAGAGAGAGAGGGGGGGAGAGAGATAGAAAGAGAGAGGGCATGTGAAAGAGGGAAAGAGAGAGAGAGAGAACAGATAAAGAAAGAAAGAGACAGAGGGAAAGAGAGACAGAGAGAGAATGACAGTGAGAAAGAGAGAGTGAAGAGAGAGAGAGAGAGTGAGAGAGACAGAGAGTGATAGAATGAGACAGTGAGAAAGAGAGAGAAGGAGGAGGAGGAGGAGGAGAGAGAGAGATAAGTGAAACAAAGAGAGAGAGGGGGAGAGAGATAGAGAGAGAGAGAGAGACAGCTAGAGAAAGAGAGAGAGGGGGAGATAGAGAGAGAGGGGGAAAAAGAGAGAGAGGGAGAAAGAGAGACAGAGGGACAGAAAGAGAGAGAGGGAGAAAGAGATACAGAGAGAGAGAGAGGAGGAGGAGAAAGAGAGACAGCTAGAGAAAGAGAGAGAGGGGAGATAGAGAGAGAGGGGGGGGGAAAGAGAGAGAGGGAGAGAAGAGAGACAGAGAGACAGAGAGACAGAGGAGGAGGAGGAAAGAGAGACAGCTAGAGAAAGAGAGAGAGGGGAGATAGAGAGAGAGAGGGGAAAAGAGAGAGAGGGAGAAAGAGAGACAGAGAGACAGAGGGAGGAGAAAGAGAGACAGCTAGAGAAAGAGAGAGAGGGGAGATAGAGAGAGAGAGAAGGAAAAAGAGAGAGAGGAGAAAGAGATACCGAGAGAGAGAGAGGAGGAGAAAGAGAGCTAGAGAAAGAGAGAGAGGGGGAGATAGAGAGAGAGGGGAAAAGGAGAGAGAGGGAGAAAGAGAGGGACAGAAAGAGAGAGAGGGAGAAAGAGAGACAGAGAGAAAGAGAGAGAGAGAGAGAGACAGAGACAGAGACAGAGAGAGAGACAGAGACAGAGACAGAACTAGTGCTGGAGATTGGATCATAGCGATAAAGAAAAGCAAGACATATTTGATCACAAAGGTAACTGTACGGAAAAACCCGACACATTGTTTTAATCAGCCAGTATCCCCAGCGCGGGGATCATTTTTATGTTTCGTTTTGTGTGTTTTTTTTTTCTTCTCAGCAATGAGACATCTGATTTTGTTGAAATTTTGTCAAAGTATGCAGAAAGGATGTGGCTTTCCTAAAAAGTACTATTTTGATCATATTTACCAGTGATTTTCTCAAAATAAATTTTTTAAAATATTTTAATTCCGCACCGTTTCAAATGGTTTTTCCACCATATCTTTTTTTGTTTTTTAAGATAAAGCTATGAAACTTGGCATGGATATTCTCTCTTATTAGTGCTGGAATCTTATCTATTTTAAGTGCTGTTGTCACTATAGAAGACATGTTGTGATTTTTTATATTTTTGTAAAAAAAATTTTTCTACTGTTGGTAGGGGCCGGATACTAAAAGACTATTTCATCTGCACACTTATAGATAGAACAGGATCCAGTTCAACCACTCCAAAAACAGTCCTGAAATAATCAAATATTCAGTATAAAAAACAAAAAAGATATGGTGGAAAAACCAGTGAAACGGGAATTAAACTATCGAAAAGAAAATTGTTTTTGAGACAAATCACTGGTAAATATGACCAAAATATACTTTTGTAGAAAACCCACATCTTTTCTGCATACTTTGACAAAATTTCAACAAAATCAGATGTCTCATTGCTGAGAAACAAAAAAACATAAAAATGCTAGAGGATACTGGCCGCTTAAATATGAAACCAAGAGTCGCACAGGGAAACTTAGATCAACAGTCTTGTTCAGGTAATTACTGTTATATTGTTACATTATTCATGAAAAAAAGGACGTATGTTTATTGTCTAAAGCAGAGAGGTTGGACATTGTATCGTCAATCATGTTGTGTTCTGTTGCAGAACGAGACACAACGGTACCGCCAGTAAACATCTGTAAGTACACAAGTACTGTTTTACAACAAACAGACATTAACCACGCAACGTGGAAACGAAAAATGACCAAAAATATACATAATATA
>JAPXFY010000034.1:36773687-36778687 GCA_030674185.1 Monoplex corrugatus
CAAACATTCTTACCAACAAATGCCTATCAGTTAACATCAGGAAGAGAGTTCTTGAATGTTATATAGAACCAGTACTGTTGTACGGATATGAGGCGTGGACAGTCAACAAGCAAAGCCAGAACAAGATTGAGGCAGCCGAGATGTGGTTTATAAGAAGAATGTTGAGAGTTCCATGGACAGCAAAGAAAACAAACGAGACAGTCTTGATGGAGGCAGACACAAGTAGATCACTCATAAGGAAGATTAGGAAAAGACAGGCGACATTTATAGGCCATTTTATGAGGAAGGGGGATTTGGAGCACCTGGTCACAACGGGAAAGCTGGAGGGACCAGGTAGACCCAGGGAGAAAATGCTAAAAACGGACTTGCAGAGTGGCTGGAGATGAGGAGGGTGGGGGAGATGCTAGGGGCAACGAGAGATAGAGATGGATGGAAGTCCATGATCGCCAACGCCATGCAGCAGGGCACCTGATGATGATGATGATGATATTTTATACTGGTATTTTATCAGCCTACCACTGGAATAGTCTTGGTTACAAGTAAATGACATGTGTATGTGTGTATCTTACCTTCAAAAAAGGAACATATATAATATGTAAAGTAAATAAATTTTTAAAAAAATAATCAAAGGTCTGACTCAGCACAACTTGCTATTCTGTATAAACTCGTCTCACATGACAGGACCACCATCCTCGACAATGCCCAAATGCTCAGCCATCTATCAACTAGGTGAAGCCAATATTTTCTTAATCATCGATAGGTAAGTAAGTAAGTAAGTAAGTAAGTAGGTAAGCAAGCAATTAAATAAGCAAGCAAGCAAGCAAGCAAGCGAGTTTCTGGTCAGATTATTAGCGTCAGTTGTTCCTCATGATGTAAACGTATGACAGGCAAAATGTGTCAGATTATGAGCAAGTCAACAAAATATGTCAGATTATAAGCGTAAATCAACACTTAGCTGCATGAACAATACATGACTGGCATATGTGTTGATCGAATTATGTCTAATATGATTAATTTAGCCCTCGCTGCCTGAATATGTACAAAGGGACGTCACCGTTGAACGGACACGATCTCTTCTCTCCCTTTATACTACCGCTTCCAAAAAATTATCCCCAAGCCACACATTCTGCTGGAAAGTGAGAGCGCTAAAATTTCCGGCCCGTTATTCTCAGTTTGTTGACCAGGCGGAAAAAAACTTCACACGCCATTGACTGCCTGGAAGAAATCAAGTCCGCCTTCAAAGAAGATCGTCTGCGCCCCGTGTGTTGACACACAAGAGTGCCGGCCCTTTGTTGGTCTTTGACGTGACTCGCGCGACTCGGCCATGCTGACTTGAGAGTGGCACTGCCAATTTCTTTGGCGGTTGATTGACTGATTGGTTGGTTGATTGGTTGGTTAATTGATTGGTTGGTTGATTGATTGGTTGATTGGTTGGTTGATGGGTTGGTTGGTTGATTGAGGGATTAATTGGTTGGTTGATTGATTGATTGATTGATTGATTGGTTGGTTGGTTGGTTGATTGATTGGTTGGTTGGTTGGTTGAGGGATTAATAGGTTGGCTGGTTGGTTGATTGATAGGTTGGTTGGTTGATTGGTTGGTTAGTTGGTTGTTGGCTGATTGATGGAGGAAGGTGAAGGGGAAAAAGAGGAAGAACACAAAATGATAGAAAAGGAAATCAGGAATACGCACAGTGAATCTAAGGAAGCTTGGCTAGAAACAAAGTGCAAAGAAATAGAAGACCAACACAAAACAGACCCTAAGTTTGAGTACAGAAACATTGAAACAGCTGCCCACAGGAGAAAGAAATGAAGATTAACTGGTTGCTTCATCATCATCATCATCAGGTGTCTTGCTGCATAGCGTTGGCGATCATGGACTTCTATCTGTCTCTATCACTTGTTGCCTCAAGCATCTCTTCCAGCCTCTTTGTCCCCAGCCACTCTGCAATTACCGCTCTCTCGTGCTATATCTCGACTGAAATACCGCTCTCTTTCGCTACATCTCGACTGAATTACCGTTCTCTGTTGTTATGTCTCGACTGTATTACCGCTCTCTCTTGCTATATCTCGACTGAATTGCTGCTCTCTCTCGACTGTATTACCGCTCTCTCTAGCTTATGTCTCTGGCTGGGACGAAGAACCGCATTTGCTTGTCTGGTCGGAAAGTATTTGTTCTCCTCTGATCTTTCTCTTCTTCCCCCAATCGACCAGTCCCGCTACGGTAAGTGTTGACACTGGCCCTGATCCAGAGCGTGAAGTGATCCTTATCAGAGGTGGTCAAGCATGGTGTGAGGTGTTTGTGTTCGTGTCGATTTTTTGACCTGACGGCCCACTTGCTTCTTTTTCGCGGCTTTTTGTTTGTTTACTGTTATATGGGAGAAAGGGAGAGGAGTGGCCGAATGGTTCAGACGTTCGCCTGCCAATAACTTAACTCGAGGTTCCAGGGTTCGCTCCCCGTACACGCCCTGTGTTACATTCCAAAAAGAGAAACTCAATGTGAAAGTGACAATGTCGATAAAAGAAGTGTGGCGTCAAAATGTGTCTGCAGATTCAGCTCTCTCTGCTGTTGGCTCTTGAAGATTAGTTTGTGATTCGCTCGATATGAATCGAGAATATTTGTTTTGGTTTATGCTAACACTGACAATATATGTTTTAAGTTTGATTTCGTTGTATGGAAATGTGTAGAATGCTTCGGAACAATCTAGAAATGACAAGAAAAACGTAGAATACCTTAGATCTTTCGAGAATGTTCCGGAAATTGTAAACAAATTTAATCAGTTCAGTGATTGGCTAGAAGTACAGAATATTCTAGAAGGGAAGATTCGAGAATGTGACTATGATTGGCTGAAAATTTAGGGAAAAGCCAAGAATATTCGGGAACTTTCCAAGATGTTATAAATAAAGTGTGACTGTGGGTAGAGAGAGGGCGATCGAAAGAGTTGAAGTGTAATAAGCCTGCTGTCAGAGATAGAGAAGTTGCTGTAGATTTGTGGAGTTGCTGCGTGTAGTATTTGAAGGCTGAAGAAAAATAATTCTGCAAACCAGGAGTGGTGCATTGGATGTGTGAAGTTTTTACCCAGTTCCTGTTGTGTTTCATTCGTTCTTTAAATAAAGGATCATTTTCGTTTAACCTGGACTGGTGTATCTTGTCTCTGAGAAGAACGATCGACTGCTAGATCTTCACGAACCTGCATAAACTGCAAGACACTGCCAGTCACCTACATACCTCTTTACCTTGTGACACCCTGACTTTTCTTCTTCGTTTGAATGGAAAATCGATCGAACTGAACGTGTAGTCCTTCGGTAGAGGATAAAAAACGAGTCGGACCCGTGTGCCTTTTGGCTGTGCATGTTAAAAGATCCCTCGGCAGTTGAAAATCATGAAGAGCAGGGCATTGCCCGGCTACCTTGGTATAAAACATTGGAGAGATAGGTTGATTTCCCAGTCCCACCCCTTGAAGACCAATTGGCCTTCTTGCCTTTCTGAAGTCTTGTGAATATGAATGTGAATTGGAAGCGAGGGAGAGGGAGGGCGCTGCTCTCATAGTGCTGGCTCCAGGAAATGTTCAGGTCTCTGTCATCTCGCTCCCCTTCGACCTCAGGGTTTCAGGGTTATGGGTTATGAGGAGTGTTCTGAGCTTACTGTTTTTGTACTTTGTATCTGCTTCTATGCAAGCTGAATGGGTAGCGCAAATTGTGTTAGATCTGAGAAGTTCTATACAACATGGGAGATAATTCTCAAGAGTTATGTCCTTTGATTATATTATAAAAATTCTCCCTGCTTCCCTCTTATTTCTTTGGTATTATCTAGGTGGGACCTCAGGACCTGGCCAGATCGTGGGTTTATGTGCAGGCTTAAGGTGTATACCGTGATTATTCTAGATTTTCTCCATCACATGGCATCTGTGACGATAGTGCATATGGAATTCATTCCGAGCGCGGATATGTCATCTGGACAAATTGAAATTGAAATCACTTTTGTGTCTTTTGGTCTTTCTGTCCCCTGCCAGCACAGACGGTGAAGTGATACTGCACTTGTCGTTTGGTGAACAGTGGTGGCGTAGTGATTACAACGGCCAATTTGGGGGGAGATTTATTTTAATTTCTTTTCATAACAGAAATAAAACAAACGAGACAGTATTGATGGAGGCAGACACAAGAAGATCATTGATAAAAAAAAGATTAGGAAAAGACAAGCAACAACTACAGGCCATTTTATGAGGAAAGGGAAATTGGAGCGCCTGGTCACAACAGGAAAGCTGTAGGGAAAGAGAACACCAGGTAGACCCAGGGAGAAAATATTGGACGGACTGGCAGGGTGGCTGAGGACAGAGAGGGTGGGGAGATATACTTGCAGCGACAAGGAATATTAATTTATATATATATGTATATATCGAGGGCCATGATCGCCAACGCCATGTGGCAGGGCACATGGTGATGATGACGATAGAAGAACGTTTTCATCAATGAAATAATGATTACGTCACAAACAATGATTGTAGCGACGTTTTGTTGTTGTTGTTTTGATATTTTTTGTTTGTTGGTTGTTTTTTTTAAAAACTTTTTCAACATTTTTTTGGAAACATTTTTTTTATTCATTTCTGCTTTATGCAATAAGCATCAAGCACATACACACACACAAAAAACGTGATAACACACAGGCAACAACATTCGTAAACCAAGTGGACAAACAATACACTTATGAACAAAATTCCGAATGAAATTTCAAAATATATCATGAGAACAAGTGATTTATGCTCTACAGAGAAACAGTGGCGTGTAGTTGTGCCGTCGACGCAAACAAACATTTATCTTGGCAACATGTTGTTGTCACTGAATTTGTTTATAAAGATCACTGAACTGTCGAGATCATTTGTGCAAATCCAGTGTTGATGAATTTGCCGATAATTTTAGGTCAGTTTCAATGTCAATTTTTCAATTTTTGTGTCCCCACCGTGGCGATGATCTCGCGCCACTTATTACGACTCTACAATACATAA
>JAPXFY010000034.1:36783687-36798687 GCA_030674185.1 Monoplex corrugatus
GAGGTAACTGATTCCAGATGGTTGGAGCTTGATAGGAAAAAGAACGCTGCCCAAACCTTTTAGTGCGGACTATGGGGATACTATAGAGACGGGTATCAGATGAGGACCGCAAAGCTCGAGATGGCGTGTAGAGATGTAACAGATGGGTGAGATACTCAGGACAGGAAGACTCAATAGATTTGAAGCAGAGGCAGGCAATCTTGTAGGATATTCTTTGCTGAACAGGGAGCCAGTGGAGAGAACAGAGCAATGGCGTAACATGGTTAAATTTTGAAGAGCGGAAGATGAGACAGGCAGCATGATTTTGAACTTTCTGAAGTTTGTTAATGAGATGAGAGGGGGAACCAGAAAAAAGAGCATTACAGTAATCGAGACGGGATAGAACAAATGCACAGACAAGAGCCTTTGTCGTGTCTTCTGAGAGGAGGTGGCGGATAGAAGCAATTCGGCGGAGTTCAAGAAAACAAGTCCGACAGACGTTGCTCACATGCTGGTGGAAGGACAGGGTTTGATCAAGAGTTACACCAAGGTTACGGGCAAAATGGGAGAGAGGGATAGATGAGTCAACAAGTGTGACAGAGGTTGGAAGAGAGGGGTGATTTTGGAGTTTGGGTGGGGTGATCAAGATCAATTCGGATTTCTCTTCATTTAATTTCAGTTTGTTTTCAGTCATCCAATCCTTCAGGTCAGCTACACAAGATTGGGTTTTCTGGATCATGATGGGAAGGTCAGGGAGAGGCCCAGAGACATACAGCTGATTGTCATCCGAGAAAGAATGATGCTGAAGCAGGTGTTCTTGGACAATAGAGGAGACAGGGTAGGTGTAGAGAATGAAAAGTAGGGGGCCCAGAACAGATCCTTGTGGCACTCCGTAAGTCAGACAGGAAGGATTAGAAGAAAGACCATTGACAGAAACTACTTGCAGACGATTGGTGATGTAAGAATGAAACCAGTTCAAGACAGTATCATGGAGCCCAAAAGAGTGATGTAGACGGGAGAGAAGGATAGAGTGGTCAATAGTGTCAAAGGCAGCAGATAGGTCCAAGAGAGTCAAAAGTGAT
The DNA here is from genome assembly GCA_030674185.1 of Monoplex corrugatus. NCBI lineage: Eukaryota > Metazoa > Mollusca > Gastropoda > Littorinimorpha > Ranellidae > Monoplex > Monoplex corrugatus. The sequence goes on from JAPXFY010000034.1 coordinate 36,784,749, forward strand.
ACGTTGTTAGAGTCGAGAGTAGTCAATAAGTCGTATATATATATATACATGTACATACATGTTTGTGTGCTGCATGAGAGTGTGAGATGGACCGTACATGTAGTTTTCAGGACAGCGGGAGGGACTTGGTCCTCTACACACATGTCAATTCGCAGTTGTGTGCTGTTTGTCACGAAGGTGTTGGAGCGTAACGAATTCGTACCCCCTGACCCCTACTTGGGGACACGCTTGATTTGACATACACAACAACCATGTCACAGGTGTACCCGTAAAATAAAAAGAAGAAAGAAAAAAAAAATATGGCTTGTCCGTTGCCTGTCTTTATTATCATCATTAGTAGTAGTAGCAGCAGTAGTAGTAGTATATATATATTTATTGTATTAGTAGTAATAGTAGTATCATCGTCATCATTACTGTTGTTAGTAGTAGTAGTAGTAGTAGTAGTAGTAGTAGTAATTTTTAATAATAATAATAATAATATATTTTATTTATATAGAACCACGATATATCACTGTCATTATCATCACCATCATTATCATAATTATCAGTAGAAGTAGTAGCATCATTATCATCATTATCATGATGATGATTTTTATTATTATTGTTATTATTGTTACTATTATTATTATTATTATTACTGTTATTATTATTATTATTATTATTATCATTATTGTTATTATATTATTATATTATTATTACTACTATTATTATTATTACTATTATTGTTCTTGTTATTGTTATTACTATTATTATTGTTATTACTATTATTATTACTATTATTATTACTATTATTATTACTATTATTATTACTATTATTATTATTATTATTATTATTATTGTTATTATCTTGAAAATAACATCAGCCCAATAGAAACCAAAACAACATTGCCACACCAATAGATTCATCAAAACATACACAAACAACCATTAAGGGACTTACTTCAACTTGACCTCAAGCTGGAGGTACAAAGAGAACACTTGTTTGTGTGTATGAGAAAGAGGGTGGAGAGAGAGAGAAAGAGAGAGAGAGTGAGAAAGAGAGAGAGAGACAGACAGATAGACAGACAACAGGCAGACAGACACAGACAAAGACACACAGAGAGAAACACAGAGACAGAGAGAAAGGGAGGGAGAGGGAGAGAGAGTGAGAAAGAGAGAGAGACAGAGACAAGTTGACAGAGAGAGACAATACATACATCTACACAGAGACAGACAGACATAGACAGACAGAGACAGAGACAAAGAGAGAGAGAGGAGAGAGAGAGAGAGAAACAGAGACAGACAGAGAGCAACAGACACAGACAGACATACATACAGAAAGAGAGAGAGAGAGAGACAGAGGCAGAGAAAGACAGAGATAATGAGAGAGAGAGAGAGAGAGAGAGAGAGAGAGAGAGAGAGAGACAGACAGACAGACAGAAAAAGAGACAAAGAGAGAGAAACACAGAGACAGAGGCACACATAGAAAAAGAGAGAACGAGAGAGAGAGTGTGTGTGAGAGAGAGACAGAGACAGAGAGAGACCTGTTGCCGTGGTATAGTGGTTAACGCAACGGACTACTGACTGGAAGGTTGTGGGTTCGAATCCCCATCAGTTCCTTTAAAAATCATTGTGGGATTTTTCGGCTCTAACCAGCTCCTGTCCAGAGTTGGGCGTGCTATGGGCTCATTGGGAAGACTGGAACCACACAGTCGAGTCTCATCCACTTCACGGATGCGTCATTGAGGTTGTTGCTCAAATCTTCTGACCAGCACAGCAGGTGTCTGTATCTCTCGGGCTAGGTCGACGCCAGGATATAATTATTATGATAGTAAGCATAGAGTACAACCCTGTCACGCAGTCTCAATCCAAGATAGAACTCCATAGCATCATGATTACCATCCACATCAGCATCAGCATCAGCATCATCTTATAATAAAAACTGTTTCAGCTTCTGTAGCCAGTAAAGTGGCATAGAAAATGGGAGGGGAAAAAAAAGAAAAAAAGGTGATCACAAAGGTAACCTCCTGGGTGCAATGATCTAAAATTTTTTTTTTAAATAATGAAAAAAAAAAATCCCACAGAGACAGAGACACACACAGAAACAGAAAGAGAGGGAGGGAGAGAGAGTGAGAGAGACAGACAGACAGAGATAGACACAGAGAGAGCAACACACACACACACACACACACACACACACACACACACACACACACACACACACACACACACACACACACACACACACACACACACACACACGCTCTGTCTGACAGAGAGAGAGAAAGAGAGAGAGAGAATTGGGGCAAATGGTGTATAGATACGTACATGTTAGTGTGCTGCATGTAAGTGTGAGGTGGGCTGTATGTTTCCAGACAGCGGGAGGGACTTAGTCCACTCCATCATCATCATCATCATCATCATCATCATCATCATCATCATCATCATCATCATCATAATTATCATCAGGTGCCTTGCCACATGGTGTTGGCGATCATAGCCTTCCATCTGTTTCTATCTCTTGTTGCCTCAAGCATCTCTTCCACCCTCTTTGTCTTCAGCCAATCTGCAAGTCCGTCTAGTATCTTCTCCCTGGGTCTACCTGGTGCTCTCTTTCCCTCCAGCTTTCCCATTGTGACCAGATGCTCCAATTCCCCTTTCCTCATAATATGGCCTATAAATGCTGCCTGTCTTTTCCTAATCTTCCTTGTGAATGATCTTCTTGTGTCTGCCTCCATCAAGACTGTCTCGTTTGTTTTCTTTGCTGTCCATGGAACTCTTAACATCCTTCTTAGAAACCACATCTCACCTGCCTCAATCTTGTTCTGGCTTTGCTTGTTGACTATCCATGCCTCACAACCGTATAACAGTATTGGTTCGATATAACATTCAAGAACTTTCCTCCTGATGTTAATTGATAGGCATTTGTTGGTAAGAATGCTTTTCATCTTCTTGAATGCTGTTTTGGCTTGGCCGATTCTGCTGGCTATTTCTAATGTGCATCTGCCGTCTGATGAAATGATCGTTCCCAGGTATTTAAACACATCAACCTGTCTCAAGGTTGTGCCGTTTGATGTTATTTTGCAGGAGGGGATTTCATGTTTTTACTGATCACCATGACTTCAGTCTTCTTGCTGTTTAGCTCCAACCCCTTACCTTTGCTTTCTGTTTCTAGTATATTCACAAGGTTTTGTAGGTCCCTTTCACTTTCTGCAATTAGCACGATGTCATCTGCGTATCGAATGTTGTTAATCATTCTTCCTCTGACCTTTAATCCAGGGTTTTCCTCTAGGTTTCTCATGATGTTTTCGCTGTAAAGTGAAAACAGACCTGGTGACAAAACACAACCTTGTCTGACTCCTCTTTTGATGTTTTGGAAAAAGCTTATATCGTTTTCTATTCTCATTGCAGCTGTTTGTTCCCAACACATATTTCTGATTATTCGTAGATCTTTTCCATCAATATTGAGTCTTTCTAGTTAGTTGATCAATTCTCCATGTCTTTCCTGATCGATAGCCTTGGTATAATCAACAAAGCATAAATACAAATCCTTATTCATCTCCATTGACCTCTCTATGATAGCTCTTAGGATGTGTATGGCATTAATAGTTCCTTTCCCTTACACAAATCCACACTGTTCTTCTGCTATTTCTCTTTTGATTCTATTCCTTGTCCTCATCATGATTATTCTTAGTCCACACCACACATGTCAATTCGCAGTTGTGTGCTGTTTGTCACGAAGGTGTTGGAGCGTAACGAAATCGTACCCCCTGACCCTACTGGGGGACACGCTTGATTTGACATACACAACAACCATATCACAGGTGTGCCTGTAAAATTAGGAAGAAGAAAAAAGAAAGAGAAAAACATTTGGCTTGTTCATTACCCGTCTTACTGTTTCTATCATTCTGGTGGTACCAGTTGTAACAACTATTTCACAGATGTACCAACAAATGCCTGTCAATTAACATCAGGAAGAGAGTCCTTGAATGTTATATCGAACCAATACTGTTGTACGGTTGCGAGGAATGACAGTCAACAAACAAAGCCAGAACAAGATTGAGGCAGCCGAAATGTGGTTTCTAAGAAGAATGTTGAGAGTTCCATGGACAGCAAAGAAAACAAACGAGACAGTCTTGATGGAGACAGACACAAGTAGATCATTCATAAGGAAGATTAGGAAAAGACAAGCAACATTTATAGGCCATTTTATGAGGAAAGGGGAATTGGAGCACCTGGTCACAATGGGAAAGCTGGAGGGAAAGAGAGCACCGGGTAGAACCAGAGACAATGACAATGACAATGATGTTTTATTTTTCAACGGTAAAAGCTATTGGCTAGAAGCCATTTTTCAAACTTGCCGTTGCTATTCTATACACATGACATTTGTTTACAGTAACAAGTACAGCTTAAGGAAAATACATGTTTAATACTAAAATTAAGATAACATTACAATGAAATCAAGAAACGTACACAGTCAGCACTTAGAGATAGATAGATAGATAGATAGAGAGAGAGAGAGAGAGAGAGAGAGAGAGAGAGAGAGAGAGAGAGAGAGAGAGGTAGATAGTATAGATAGATAGACAGATGAGCAGGTAGATAAGTAAAGAAAGAAAGAAAGATAATGTTGATAGTGATAATAATAAAAATAAGACGAAGAAGAGGAAGAAGAAGAAGGAAGAGGAGGAGGAGGAGGAGGAGAGGAAAACACAGTAAACAAAATAGTAATAAGATAAAACAAAATAAAATTAAATAGAGGGAGAAGAAACATTACATGTGACAAATTTATAGAAGATAAATCAAGCGTCAAATAGACTAATGTTCTTACAATTAAATCAAAGAAGATGAAATCAATTTTCTGATTACACACAAAAAATATTAACACTGCTACAACAATTACCACTACTACCACTACTACTACTACTACTACTACTAAACCCAAAGATAATAAATGGAGGTAGAAAAAAGAGCAGTTCAGAAGGATGATTAGAGGGGGAAAAAAAAAAAGGGGGGGGGGGAGTAGCAAATATTGGGTCGATTGAAGGCATAAACACATAATATTCTGTAAGAGACAGAAAATCAACAGATGATATGAAGTCAGACAAATGTATAGATAGACAAATAAAGTAAATTTTTCTTTTGACAATAGGAAATTACAGTAATGATAAACGCATATGTATAATAGAAATATCATACATGTGTAAACAAATCAATAATTGATGTAATACTAGACGGACTTGCAGAGTGGCTGGGGACAAGGAGGGTGGAAGAGATGCTTGAGGCAACAAGTGATAGAGACAGATGGAAGTCCATAATCGCCAACGACATGCGGCAAGGCACCTGATGATGATGATGATGATGATGATGATGATGATGATGATGATGATGATGATGATGATGATGATGATGATGATGATGATGATCTGTAGAATAAGAGAAAAACAAAAGAGAAAAGATGTGGCCTGTTCATTGCCCATGTTATTGTTTCTCTCATTCTAGTGGTGTCGATTATAACAACAATGTCACAAGTGTACCTGTAAAATAAAAGAAAGGAAAAAATCTGGTTTGTTCGTTGCCCCGTCTGACTGATTCTATTATTGTGGTGGTGTCACTTATAGCAACCATGTCACAAGTGTACCTGTAAAATAAAAGAAAGGAAAAAAATCTGGTTTGTTCGTTGCCCCGTCTGACTGATTCTATTATTGTGGTGGTGTCACTTATAGCAACCATGTCACAAGTGTACCTGTAAAATAAAAGAAAGGAAAAAATCTGGTTTGTTCGTTGCCCCGTCTGACTGATTCTATTATTGTGGTGGTGTCACTTATAGCAACCATGTCACAAGTGTACCTGTAAAATAAAAGAAAGGAAAAAATCTGGTTTGTTCGTTGCCCCGTCTGACTGATTCTATTATTGTGGTGGTGTCACTTATAGCAACCATGTCACAAGTGTACCTGTAAAATAAAAGAAAGGAAAAAATCTGGTTTGTTCGTTGCCCCGTCTGACTGATTCTATTATTGTGGTGGTGTCACTTATAGCAACCATGTCACAAGTGTACCTGTAAAATAAAAGAAAGGAAAAAATCTGGTTTGTTCGTTGCCCCGTCTGACTGATTCTATTATTGTGGTGGTGTCACTTATAGCAACCATGTCACAAGTGTACCTGTAAAATAAAAGAAAGGAAAAAATCTGGTTTGTTCGTTGCCCCGTCTGACTGATTCTATTATTGTGGTGGTGTCACTTATAGCAACCATGTCACAAGTGTACCTGTAAAATAAAAGAAAGGAAAAAATCTGGTTTGTTCGTTGCCCCGTCTGACTGATTCTATTATTGTGGTGGTGTCACTTATAGCAACCATGTCACATGTGTACTTGTGAAATAAAAAGAAGAAGAAAAAAAAGAAAAAAATCTGGCACGTTTGTTGTTCGTCTTACTGATTCTGTCATTCTGGTGGTGTCAGTTGTAACAACCATGTCACATGTGTACCTGTAAAATAAAAGAAGAAAAAGAGAGAGAGAGAAAAAATCTGGCATGTTCGTTGTTCGTCTTACAGTTTCTATCATTGTGGTGGTGTCGGGTTGTCCTGTTATTAACTCTGTGTTGTTTTTCCATTTCATACAAACTGATAACACAGCTTTTGACATCTCTTACCTGTCTCACCTGTCTCACCTGTTGGCGTCATCGGGTTCGGTGTTGGCCGCTGCACATTTTGACACCACCATCTCCCTCCAGGCCACTCTGTCTTGACTTTTGTGGACAATTGCTTGAATATTTAGGCCACTGATGTCGGTTATGTGCTCGATGTACGAGATTGGAGGTCTGCCTTTCTTCCTTTTTGCCGTTGTTTTTCCTTGCAAAATCGTTGCCATGAGGTCTGTGTTCTTGCTGCATGACACATGGCCAATGTATTTTAGTCTTCTCTTGCTGATGTCTGTTAGTAGTTTTCTGATGGTATCGAGTTCTTCCAGGACACTTTCATTTTTCTTCTATCGGTACATGTGACACGTAGACTTTAGTAGTCTCTGATAAAACCACGTCTCTGCTGCCTCAGTTCTTCTGCAATCAGCTTTTCTCAGAGTCCAGGCTTCGCAGCCATAAATCATGACTGGCCAGATCAAACATTTTAAAAATCTAACTTTCAGGTCATTTGGTATGCCTGTTTTTCCAGATGTTGTTGAGTTGGACCAGTTTTTTTTTGTGTTTTTTTTTCTTTTTTTGCTTTGCCATTCCAATTCTTATTTTGATGTCTTTGGAGCAGGTTCCATCATCAGGTTTTGCAGAGCCAAGATATTTGAAATCCTTAACATTTTCTAAATGAACTTTGTTGATCAAGATTCATGATTGTTTTCAGTGTCTTTGCCTTTGATATGAAGCACGTTTGTTTTCTTGGCATTCAAGTATAGGCCAGACTTTTTGCCTGCTGCATCTACCCTGTATAGAATTCTTTTTATGCTGGTAATGTTGTCTGCTAACAGCGCAGTTTCATTGGCATAGCACAGGTTTGTAAGATTGATTTTTTCCCTTCTTTTTGAAGTACTGAAATAAAACGATCAGGTTGGTCAGGTAGCAACATCCTCCACTTTGGACAGAATTAGGGATTTTAATACAGCTACTCGTCTAAGAGGGGTGATGTTTCTTTTCAACCAAATTTGAAACAATGCTTTCACTTCTGACAAATTGTCCGAGTAATTGATAGATTCACATTCCTTTAAGTTTAGTGTAAATCAAACTCCTAACATTTTGAACTGTTTTGGACTCCAGTGTAAATGTAAATTTGGCATGCAGTTATCAGTCAAGTACGTTTAAATTCCAAGCCAGCTACTTGTGTTTTCTCAGCATTTAAAAACAGACCTGATGATTTACTCTACGTATTGACTAACTGAACTGATTTTTCCAAAAGATACTTTGTCTCCGATGTTAATTCATTGTGTATCGTCAGCAAATGGAGAAATTGAATGTACTATAATTGTTAACGCAAATTCCTTTAATAGCAATATCAATCAAAGAACATAACTCTTGAAATCACGTAGGAATTATCTCCCATGTTGTAGAACTTCTCAAATCTAACACAGTTTGCGCTACCCATTCAGCTAGCATAAAAGCAGATACAAAGCACAACAACCGTAAGCTGAGAACACTCCTTTAATAGCGTTTTCTTCTCTAACTAATATAATAATATACAATATTTTATATAGCGCAAAATCTTGATAAAATCAAATCTAAGCGCTAAAACAGACACACACGCACGCACGCACACACACGCACGCACGCACGCACGCACGCACACACACACACACACACACGCACACGCACACGCACACGCACACGCACACGCACACGGCTATAAATGAGGAGAAAGAATAAAAGCAATGGAAAATTATAGAGAGCATATTATTCTCGCCAGTATATATATGGTTGACTATCGTGGTCGATTAAGTCCAACCTAACACTTTATTTGTGTGGGATCTTCATGTGGGATCTCAGGCCAAACTCTGATGCACACAGCCAGCCGCATACTGGACACTCAGTGGAACGCTCTGCAGAAATGGTTCTGGCCTTTATTGCTGCACGCTTTTCCACTTGGCTGCTTCGTCTTTCGTTTTCATAAGCTTCTGTTCCCTTGTGAATAGCTTGCCTCCATTCAGACCTGTTTGTGGCCATGATTTCCAACTATTACCAGTATTTTTGCAATAAATAAAGAGATACGGTGATAAAGGATCACCTTGTTTACAGCCTTGTTCTGATTTGAACCATTGTGTGTTTTGGCCTTTAACTATTACCGTGGACTTGATGTTCTCATAGACCATCCCTACCCATCTTCATAACATCACTGACAAATCCAAATGATCTTTTTTTTCTTTTTTCTCGTCCCATTTTTACGCCACCTTAATGGCTGCAGAAGCTGACACAGTTTTTACAACGCAATGATGATGATGCCGATGAGGATGATAATCATGATGCTGTGGAGTTCCTTCTAGGATTGAGACTGCGTGACAGGGCTGCACTCTACGCTTACTATCATAATATATCCTGGCGTCAACCAGGCCCTAGAGATACAGACATCTGCGGTGCTGGTCAAAAGATTTGAACAACACCCTCATTGAAGTGGATGAGACTCTACTGTGTGGTCCCAGTCTTCCAATGAGTCCATAGCACGCCCAGCTCTGGGTAGGAGCCGGTTAGAGCCAAAAAATCCCACAATAATTTTTAAAGGTACTGATGGGGATTCGAACTCACAAGCTTCCAGTCGGTAGTCCGTTGCGCTAACCACTACATCTCGGCCACTGGTTCCAAATGCTATTGAAAATGATGGACATGGGATGGTTCTGTTTTTTTTTTTTTTTTTTTTTTTTTTTTTTGTCAGTATACATTCCAGCTCAACATAATATGTGTCCAGTAGCAATATACTGAACTGATAAAACACTGTGTGTAAGACATATACTGCGAAAAATAGCATTCGATTTATTTTATAGATACCAAAACCGAAATCTACTAAATAGAGGTCGCAGAAATATATCAAGATATACTTTTTACTTAAGTGTGAAGTCAGATTAAATGCATATTGTTTTTACTTAAGTGTGAAAGCAGATTGAAAGAGAAAGAGAGAGTGAGTGAGAGAGAGACAGACAGACAGACAGAGCGACAAGCAGACAGACAGAGAGAAAGACAGACAGACAGACAGAACAGACAGACAGAGAGACAGACAGAGAGAAAGACAAAGAAAGAGAGACAGCTAGAAAGAGAGAGACAGATAGAGAGAGAGAAAGAGAGAGAGACAGATAGAGACAGAGAGAAAGAGAGACAGAAAACACAAAGACAGACCGACAGACACAAAGACAGACAGACAGAAAAACGCAAAGACAGAGAGACAGACACAAAGACAGACAGACAAAAAGACACAAAGACAGAGAGATATTGACAGAGAGACGGAAACAGAGACATACAGACAGACAGGCAGAAAGACAGACAGACAGACAGATAGAGAAAGAGAGAGGGAGAGACAGAGAGAGAAAAAAAAAAGAGAGACAGACAGGCAGACAGATAGATAAAGAGACATACAGGCAGATAGATAGATAAAGAGACAGACAGACAGACAGACAGGCAGAAAGACAGACAGACAGACAGATAAAGAAAGAGACAGACAGACAGACAGACAGAGAGATAGACAGATTTGAAGGATCATCGCACTTTGGGAAATTTCCTTTGTGTCCTCCTTTTTGTTTGTTTGTTTGTTTGTTTGTCTGTTTGTTTGTTTGTTTGTGTGTTTCTTTCTTTCTTTCTTTGTTCGTTTGTTTGTTTATGTGTTTGTTTGTTTGTTTCTTTCTTTGTTTATTTGTTTGTTTATTTGTTTGTTTGTTTGTTTGTTTCTTTCTTTGTTCGTTTGTTTGTTTGTTTGATTGTTTGTTTGATGGTTGGTTGGTTGGTTGGTTGGTTGGTTGGTTGGTTGGTTGGTTGTTTGGCTGGTTGGTTGGTTGGTTGGTTGGTTGATTGGTTGGTTGGTTGGTTGGTTGGTCCTATTTTCTACGCCGACTTCACGGCCACAAAAGTTGCCATCATTTTTTTTTGTACAATGCAACGATAATGACGGCGATTAGGATGATAATCATGATGCCATGAAGTTCCATCTAGGATTGAGACTGCCTGACAGGGCTGTACTTTACGCGTGCTAACATAATACATTCTTGCGTCAACCAGGCCCGAGAGATGCAGACACCTGCGCCGTTGGTTAGAAGATTTGAGCAACACCTTCAGAGACGCGTCCTTGAAGTGGATGAGACTCGACTGTGTGGTTCCAGTCTTCCCAATGAGCCCATAGCACGCCCAACTCTGGGTAGGAGCCGGTTGGAGCCGAAAAATCCCACAATGATTTGTTTTTAAAGGGACTAGCGAAGATTCGAACCCACAAATCTTACGGTCGGTAATCTATTGGGCTGACCACTACACCACGTGTGAGAGAGCTTATTATGAATAGAAGAATTCTCCTTTGTTATGAAATGACAAAGGATTAGATGACTTCACTGAACACTCTGTCAGACCTTTCTCAGCAAGTCAAGAGGCCGGTCAGCATTCTATAGGTTCTTGACTTCTAAACAAGGAGAGTGTAGTATGTTAAAAACGGTTTAATCCGTATGTCACTGCTCTCTGTTGTCGTCATTGCTCGACTTACTTCAACTTCCATTGTACAACACTGAAATAATCAAGCTATTCTAATGATTTCATCTTTATGACAAGAACATTTCAGTTTCTCGTCTCCGCGCTTGGAACGAATTTCATATGCACTAACGTCATAGGTGCCATGTGTATTGTGATCATGGCACAAACCCTAACCCTGCACATAAATCCATGAGCTGGCAAGGTCCTGAGGCCCTACCTAGACTATGTTTTACCTAGGCTATGTTTTAAACTGGTATTTTATCAGCCTGCCGCTGGAATAATCTTGGTTACATGTAAATGACATGTGTATGTGTGTATCTTACCTTCAAAAAAGGAACATACATATAAAGTAAATAAATACATAATTAAAGGTCTGAATCACAACACAACTAGCTATTCTGTATAAACTCGTCTCACATGACAGACCCCCCCCTCCCCCACCCAACAATGTTGAGAGTTCCATGGACAGCAAAGAAAACAAACGAAACAGTCTTGAAGGAGGCAGACACAAGAAGATCATGGATGAAGAAGATTAGGAAAAGACAGGCAACATTTATAGGATATTTTATGTGGAAAGGGGAATTAGAGCACCTTGTCACAACAGGAAAGCTAGAGGGAAAGAGAACACCAGGTAGACCCAGGGAGAAAATATTGGACGGACTTGCAGGGTGGCTGAAGACAGAGAGGGTGGAAGATGTGCTTGCGGCAACAAGGGATAGATGTATATGGAGGGCTATGATCGCCAACGCCATGCGGCAGGGCACATGATGATGATGATGATAATGATGATGATGATGGTGATGGTGATGGCGATGATGACGATGATGATGATGATGGTGTTGATGATGATGATGATGATGATGATGGTCTGGGACTGAACTCCAGATTTCAGAAGTCGAGTGCACGGCCCTATCAGAGAACCAATCAACCCGCATATTAACCCTTTAACTCCCGCACCTTGTTCATTAGCATCCTGCATTGTCAACAATCCCTGCAAAGCAAAAACGTAACCCTTTGATTCCCACTCCTTATCCAGGAGCTTCTTACAGGAAGCTGGTGGATTGGGTGAGTGAATCAAAGGGTTAAGTTTTTGCTGTTGGTAGATAGAATGCGGGAGTCAAAGGGTTAAAAAATAAGGTTCCTGCTCACGGGTCAGCAACTGTGGTGACTTCGTCAAGTGGCTACGTATTTTGGCGAATGATCAACATGGCATAAAATCCCGTTACAGAAAATGGCCTATGTCTGACCGCGATAGTGTGGGTGACGTAAGCACGTGAACAAGCAAAATGGAAAATCTTTCTGATCGGATTTGCTCTGTTCCGCTGCTGTTCCTGCTACTAGTATTCGTTAACGTTAAAAGGGTTGTTTGCTGGTTAATTGGCTGGCTGGTAAATTGGTTGGTTCGTGAGTTTTGTAATCATTATCATCATCATGTGCCCTGCCGCATGGCGTTGGCGATCATGGCCCTCCATATGCATCTATCCCTTGTTTTGTATTTAATGGGTTTGTTAATAAGCATCGAAATGCATAAATCTTAATTTTTTTTTGGGGGGGGGGGGGGTGTTAAAAAGGAAATTATTAAAAAGGCTTGACCATCTTAGCTGTTTATTTTCTTGTTTGTTTATTTATTTGTTTTTGTTTCTATGTTTGTAATTATTTTGTAGTGTCTGACCCAGGGGCAGACAGATCGGATCTGTTTGTTTGTTTGTCTGTTTGTTTGTTTGTTTGTTTGTTTGTTTGTCAATTTTGTTATCGTTGTTTCTTTCTTTCTGTCTTTCTTTCGGGTTTTTTGTTTTGTTGTTGTTGTTGTTTTGTGTGTGTGTGTGTGTGTTTTTGTTTGTTTGTTTTTGTTTGTTTTCTTGCTCTTTTTCTTTTCTTTCTTTCTTCTGTGTTTTTTTGTTGTTTTCCTTTTTCTGTATTTGTTTCTTTTTGTTTCTTTTATTTTGTTTTGTTTCTTTGTTTCCTTGTTGGTGCTGTTGTTTTCTGTGCCTGTGTTAGTACGCTTGTTTCTTTGTTTGTTTGTTTTCTTATTTGTTTCTGTCTTTGTTTTTTGTTGTTGTTGTTGTTGTTGTTGTTTTTGTTTTTGTTATTTCTTTGTTTGCTTGTTTGAGTATTTCGTTTTGTTTTGTTTCTTTGTGTCTTTCGTATTTTGTTTCTTTTTTTTGTGTGTTTTTGTGGGTTTTTTTTCTTTTGTTGTTTCTTTCTTTGTTAATTTGCTTCTTTCCATATTTTTTTCTTTCTTTCCTTATCTTGTTCTTTCTTTCTTTGTTCCTGTTCTTTTATTTTTTATGTTTTGTTTCTTCGTTTCTTTTTAAAATGTCTATATTGTTTTTTTTTCCCTGTTTTTCTGTTTTTTTCTTTTTTTTTGTCTTTGAATCTTTTTTCGTTTCACATTTCCTTCCTAGTTTCTTTGTTTCTTTGTTTTTATTTTATTGTTGTTGTTTTTTTTGCCCTCTCGCTTTTGTTTGTTTTTTGTTGTTGTTGTTGTTGTTTTTTGTTTGCTTGTTTTGCTTTGATTTTGATTTTTTTATACTTTGTTATAATTTTTTTCTGTGAGTTTTTGCTTTTTTCTTTCTTTCTTTCTTTCTTTGGTTTTTGTTTGTTTATATTTTTTCTTTCTTTTAATTTCTTTGTTACTTTTTAAAAAATGTATTTATCTATTTTCACTTTCTTTTTTTTTCTCTCTTCTTTTTGCTTTGTTTGTTTCTTTCTTCTTTGTTCGTCTCTTTTCTTTCTTTCTTCCTTCGTAAGTCTACTGCTTTCTTTGTTTTGTTTTGCTTTTCTTTCGTTCATTCTTTCTTTCTTTCTTT
>JAPXFY010000034.1:36803687-36806187 GCA_030674185.1 Monoplex corrugatus
TGCTTGGTGAAGTGTTAGATTACAAACAGGTCATAAAATTTCTGGGAGTTTACATCACATCGAAATTAAGCTGGAATGTCCATTTTGATTATATTTTAACAAAAGCACAAAAAACCTTAAATTTTCTAAAGATACTAAGCAAATTATCCTTGGAATGGATACAAATATACTGATTCATCTGTCAACAGCGCTGGTCAGGTCTAAATTATCCTACGCGCTAGAAGTTTTTTTCAATGCACCTAAATATTTACTAAAAACGATTCAGAACTTGGACTGCAAAAGTCTTTAAAATTGCACTAGGTGTACCAACTCATGCTTCTACTCTGGTAACATACAAAGCTGCTGGAATTCTACCTCTAAACAACCATCGTGAGCTAGCTACAGCAAAGTTTGCAATTAGAACTACTTCACAAGCGAATAATTTTGTGAGCAAAGAAATTAAAATCAGGTCTGATATTGACTTTCCAAAACGAGCAAAAAACATTTCATCACAAATTACAACCGCAACTTACATATCTGACCTGATCAAACAATCCAGCATAAATTGGATGAAATAGCCGAGAAACCAACGTTAACGCCTATCCCTACATGGGAAATGCTAAAGGCCACGTTTGATCTCGATTATGCTGACGTTAAAAAAGTTAATAATGTCAACATTACGCTATCCACAGCTTGTGAACACATCGATGAAAAGTACCGTACCCACCTCCACATTTTTACTGATGGGTCAGTCTTAGCAAATCAGAGCGCGGGAGCAGCGTTTTATGTTCCAAAATTTAACATTAAAAAGTCTTTTTCCATTGGGGCAAATGTATCTATATATAAAGCAGAATTGGTCGCTGTTGTTCAAGCGTTGCATTATTTAATAAGCCTTCGGCCTGTGTCTTTCAAAGTAGTTCTCTTAGTTGATTCAAAATCTGTATTATATGCCTTACAGTCTTTTGATACAGACACAAGACCTGATTTAATAATTGAGGCAAATCATCTAATACACTGTTTAATGATAAATGGCTCGGAAATCAGTTTATGCTGGGTGCCTTCTCACGTTGGTCTTCATGGCAACAACGTAGTTGACAGAGCAGCTAAATCCGGTGCCCTCCATTCTGAAAATTCCATAGAATTACATGTTAGCACCACGGTAAAAGCTTACAACTCGCTAGAATTAGCATCATGGATTCGATTTCATGAACATTTAAATGAAAAATTTGTGTCTCAAAAAAGAATCAAACTTTCAGTTCAAAATATCTGTAAAAAAATGTAGCATTCTTCGTTATATAATTTGAGATTAATTGTTACCACATATTTTCGTATTCAACTGAATGCTTTGAAAACAAAATATTGTAAAAACGTTTTATGTATTTGCGGTGAACAATTCACATTGTATCACTGTTTGTTTTACTGCAGAAAGCTTCGCTATTTTTTTACCAAAGATGTTTACACAAGGAAACTATCTTGAAAAGCATTTTAAAGAAGTGATATCAGATCAAGTTCTGTTAGTTAAAATTTCAGAGTCATTGGTTCACAGTCCTGTTAATGCGTTTCTTTAAGGTTGTTATTTAAATTATTATTATTTTGTTTTGTTTTGTCTTGTTATTTATGACGATTTTTCTTTTACATTTGACGTTAGCGTTGTTCTAGTTTCATTTCGCTGTTTATCCATATCCTTTTTCTAAAGACCTTGTCGATTTCTTTTTTTTTTTCCGTCTCTTACTCTGTTCCCCTCTGTCCCCCCCCCCCTCCCCCCCCCCCCCAAAAAAAAATCATCCTCCATGCCATTTTTACCCGTCTAATATCACTTATAGTGAAAAGACGTTAAATCAAGGAACGAACGAACACACACACACACACACACACACACACACACACACACACACACACACACACACACACACACACACACATACACACACACACACACACATTATATATATATATATATGTATATGTATATGTATATATATATATATATATATATATAGAGAGAGAGAGAGAGAGAGAGAGAGAGAGACAGAGAGACAGAGACAGAGACAGGGAGACAGAGACAGAAACTAATCCATTTTCATGAGGTCAAAAAGTGATAACGGTATTGACGTATTTAATCAGCAGACATCTGCGTGCATGCGTGTTAGATATGCATAAGTATGGAATTAATGGTGGCATGGGCGTTGAGAGGTCAGTTATTGTGTATGTCTCTTTCTCTTTCTATTTCTCTCTCTCTCTCTCTCTCTCTCTCTCTCTCTCTCTTTCTCTTTCTCTCCTTCCTGTCTCTGTGTATCTCTGTCTCTCTCTCTCTTTCTTTATTTCTTTGTCTCTCTCTGTTTCTCTCTCTCTGTCTCTTTCTATTTCTATTTCTCTCTCTCTCTTTCTCTCTCTCTCTCTTTCTCTTTCTCTCTCTCTTTCTCTCTCCTGTCTCTGTGTATCTCTGTCTCTCTGTCTGTCTCTGTCTCTCTCTTTCTCTTTCTCTTTCTCTCTCCTGTCTCTGTGTATCTCTGTCTCTCTC
>JAPXFY010000034.1:36808687-36853687 GCA_030674185.1 Monoplex corrugatus
CACACACACACACACACACACACATCACACACACACACACACACACACACAACACACACAACAACACACAACACACAACACACACACAAACACACACACACACAAACCACAACAACACACACACACACACACACAACACACAAACACACAACAACACACAAAACACACACACACACACACACACAACACACACACACACACACACACACACACACACACACAACACACACAACACACACACACACACACACACACACCATACAACAAACATAGGGTTAAAATAAAAGACCAACTCTAAGCAATCCCCTACCAAAATAGCAGTTAATCTTCTTACTGTCTGATAATCATATGGTACCTGGTCAGATTTGCCTCTGATAATCCCCAGAAAGTGCAGACGTACAGTCTGTCCGCTACATTGCCTGTCACCTTTTCGTGTTCCCATGATGACATTTTACCAACAAATGTTTATCAATTTACATCAGAAACGATCATCTCACAAGACAGCAGATACACATCAGAAATAGCCAGCAGAATCGGCCAAACCAAAGCAGCATTCAAGAAGATTAAAAGCATTCTTACCAACAAATGCCTATCAATTAACATCAGGAAGAGAGTTCTTGAATATTATTATATAGAACCCATACTGTTGTACGGTTGTGAGGCGTGGACAGTCAACACCCAAAGCTAGAACAAGATCGAGGCAGCCGAGATGTGGTTTCTAAGAAGAATGTTGAGAGTTCCACGGACAGCAAAAAAAGAAAACAAACGAGATAGTCTTGATGGAGGCAGACACAAGAAGATCATTGATAAGGAAGATTAGGAAAAGACAGGCAACATTTATAGGCCATTTTATGAGGAAGGGGGATTTGGAGCACCTGGTCACAACGGGAAAGCTGGAGGGAAAGAGAGCACCAGGTAGACCCAAGGAGAAAATGCTGGACGGACTTGCAGAGTGGCTGGGGACGAGGAGGATGGGGGAGATGCTAGGGGCGACGAGAGATAGAGACAGATGGAAGTCCATGATCGCCTACGCCATGCGGCAAGGCACCTGATGATGATGACTGTTGTATGGTTGTGAGGCGTGGACAGTCAACAAACAAAACCAGAACAAGATTGAGGCAGCCGAGCTGTGGTTTCTAAGAAGAATGTTGAGAGTTCCATGGACAGCAAAGAAAACAAACGAGACAGTCTTGATGGCAGACACAAGAAGATCATTCATAAGCAGACTAGGAAAAGACAAGCAACATTTATAGGCCATTTTATGAGGAAAAGGGAATCAGAGCATTTGGTCACAACAGAAAAGCTGGATGGAAAGAGAATAACAGGTAGACCCAGGGAGAAAGTATCTGACGGACTTGCAGAGTGGCTGAGGACAGAGAGGGTGGAAGATGTGCTTGCGGCGACAAGGGATAAATGCATATGGAGGGCCATGATCGCCAACGCCATGCGGCAGGGCACATGATGATGATGATCATGATCATGACATTTACACTCTTTTGTTATGGTTGTGACAACAATACATGGGAACAACCAGTCGCCGTGGTTTAGTGTTAGCGCAATATACTGCCGAATGGAAGATTTGGGGTTTGAATCCCCATCAAATCCCTTCAAAAATCAGTGTGAATGTTTTAGTGAATTATTAAATGCTTTGATTTGATTTATATGTTAATATTTAGTGTCTCGTACATATCATCATCACTGTTGTTATTGTTGTTATTATTATTATTATTATTATTATTATTATTATTATTATTATTATTATTATTATTATTATTATTATTGTATTATTATTATTATTGTTGTTGATATTATTATTGTTGATATTATTATTACTATTATTATCATTATCATTATTATTATTTTATTATTATTATTATATTATTATCATCATTATTATTATTATTATTATGATTATTATATTATATTAATATTATTATCATTATTACTATTCTTATCATTATTATTATTATATTATAATTATCATTATTATTTTTATCATATTATTGTTATTATTATTATTATTATTATTATTATTATTATTATTATTATTATTATTATTATTATTATTATTATTGTTATTGTTGTTGTTGTTGTTGTTGATGTTGTTGCTATAATTATCATTATCGTCATTATCATATTATTCTTATTATCGTTATCACTTTTAATATGATTGTCATTGTTGTTTTTATTGTAATTTTTATTATTGTCATAGTTTATAATTATCATCTTTATTATTATTATTATCGTTATCATCATTATTATGGTTGTTATTATTATTGTTGTTGTTGTTTTTATTATTATATTATTATTATTATTATTACTATTATTATTATCATCATCATCATCATCATCATCATCATCATCATCATCATTATTATTGTTATTATCATTAGTATTAGTATTATTGTTATTATTGTTATTATTATTATTATTATCATTATTATTATTAATATCATCATCATCATCATGTGCCCTGTCTCATGGCATTGGTGATCATGGCCCTCCATATGTATCTATCCCTTGTTGCCACAAGCACATCTTCCATCCTCTCTATCCTCAGCCACCCTGCAAGCCCGTCCAATATTTTCTTCCTGGATCTACCTGGTGTTCTCTTTCCCTCCAGCTTTCCTGTTGTGACCAGGTGTTCGTATTCCCCTTTCCTCATAAAATGGCCTTTAAATGTTGCTTGTCTTTTCCTAATCTTTCTTATCAATGATCTTCTTGTGTCTGCCTTCATCAAAACTGTCTCGTTTGTTTTCTTTGCTGTTTATGGAACTCTCAATATTCTTCTTAAAAACCACATCTCGGCTGCCTCAATCTTGTTCTGGCTTTGCTTGTTGACTGTCCACGCCTCACAACCGTATAACATTATCGGTTCTATATAACATTCAAGAGCTCTCTTCCTGATGTTAATTGATAGGCATTTGTGGGTAAGAATGCTTTTCATCTTCTTGAATGCTGTTTTGGTTTGGCCGATTCTGCTGGCTATTTCTGATGTGTATCTGCCGTCTGGTGAGATGATCGTTCCCAAATATTAAAATTTATCAACCTGTGTCAAAGTTATGCCGTTTGCTGATATTTTGCATAGGGGATTTCATTTTTTACTGATTACTATAACTTCAATCTTCCTGCTATTTAGCTCCAGCCCTTTAGTTTTCCTTAGTTTGCCTTTCTATTTCAAGTATATTCACAACGTTTTGTAGGTCCGTTTCATTTTCTGCAATTAGCACGGTGTTATCTGCGTATCGAATGTTGTTTATCCTTTTTCCTCCAACCTTTATTCCAGGGCATTCTTCTAGGTTTCTCGTGTTGGTTTCGCTGTAAAATGAAAACAGATCTGGTGACAGAACACAAACTTGCCTGACTCTTTTGATATTTTGGAAAGAGCTTATATCGTTTTCTATTCTCATTGCAGCTGTTTGTTCCCAATATATATTTCTAATTATTCGTAGATCTATTCCGTCAATATCGAGTCTTTCTAGTTGTTGATCAATTCTTCATGTCTTACTGGATCGAAAGCTTCGGTATAATCAACAAAGCACAAATATAAATCCTATTCAACTTGATTGTCCTCTCTATGATAGTTCTTAGGACGTATTTGGCATTAATTATTCCTTTCCATACCACAAATCCACACTGTTTATCTGCTATTTCTCTTTTGATTCTGTTTCCTTGTCCTCATCATGATTATTCTTAATAGAACTTTTGTTACATGACTCATCAAACTGATTGTGCGATGGAGTTCGCATTCTATAGCCCCTGTTTTCTGTGGAACAGCAATGAAAATTGATTTTGACCTATTTTTGGGATTTTTCTGGTGTCATAAATTTTATTTAGGAGGGCTGTTATTTTTTCAGTACCAAATTCCTCCAGGGCTTCAAACATCTCTGTGGTAATGTTGTCTGGTCCTGGGGCTTTTCCTGGTTTCATATTTTTCGGTTCTGCTCTAACTTCATCTTTCATTATGGGTGGTCCTTCAACGTTCTTTCTTATAATGTCATCTTTATGATAATAATAAGAAGAAGAATGATAATAATAATATGATAATAATAATAATATAGTAAGAATGATAATAGTAATATTTTAATAATGACAATAATAATAATCATTGTCAGTATTATTACTATTATTATGATTATTACTATTTATCTATTTTACATTATTGTTGTTGTTGTTATTATTATTATTATTATTATTATTATTATTATTATCATCATCATCATCATCATCATCATCATCATCATCATCATCTTCTTCTTCTTCTTCTTCTTCATCATCGTTATCATCGTCATTTTCTATAACCTAAACCTTGTTGCTTGTTACGCGTGTGGCATCACCTTTACTGACCGAACGGGTCGAGAGTGGCAACGGTTAGTGTTAAGGTGTGAACGGTTGAAAGTAACTCGACTCAACAGTTAAGTCTTTGGCTTAACGCTACGGTTTCCTCTTAGTGTCAGACCGTGGATTTTGCGGCGCTAATACCATCAGCAATGCAGACGTTTCATACGTCACAACTGGCAAATCGAGCCGGTCGCCCGATCGAGCGAGCGCCAGTGCACGTGACCTATGACGTCAGCAAGAGAACCGATTACCTCGCACGTGCTGGCATTTATGAGAACAGAAAAGTACATCTTACCTATTTTTAAAAATTTTATTTATTCATTCATTTATTTATTTTATATTATTTATTCACTTGTTTAGTTACATATTATTTGGATCACTGTACTCAGGGAAGTCACCTTCGTGCTCACCTTTTCTTTTTTCGTCCCATTTTCTATGCCTCCTTAATGGCCACAGACTCTGACGCAGTTTTTACAATGTGATGATGATGATGTCGATGAGGATGATAATCATGATGCTATGGAGTTCCATCTAGGATTGAGACTGCGTGGCAGGGCTGTACTCTACGCTTACTATCATAATACATCCTGGCGTCAACCAGGTTCGAGATATATAGACACCTGCGGTGCTGGTCATCAGAAGGTTTGAGTAACACCCTCAATAACGCATCCGTGAAGTGGATGAGACTCGCCTGTGTGTGTGGTTCCAGTCTTCCCATTGAGCCCATAGCACGCCCAACTCTGATTTTATTCATCATTATCACTGGAACCAGAAATGCACACCGTAGAATCACAAGGTGTATTTGATATCACAAGAAAAGACAAAACAAGACAAAAGGCAAGACAAGACAAGACAAGACAAAGACAAGACAAGACAACACATGCACTGTCTGGTCTTGTTGCCCCTGTCTCGTCTTCTGGCACATGTTTCGTCTTGTCCACGTCTGTCTGGTCTTGTGGTGCTCGTCTTGTCTTGTCTACGACTATCTGGTTTTGACTTGTGGCGCCTGTCTTGTCTTGTCTACGTCCGTCTTGTTTCGTCTCGTCTACTACTCTGTCTGATTTTGTCTTATGGGGGTGTTTTGTCTTGTCTACGCCTGCCTTATCTGATCTACGTCTGTTTTGTCTTGTAGTGGCCTGTTTTGTCTTGTCTACGTCTGACTAGGTTTGTCTTGTGGCGCCTGTTTTGTCTTGTCTACACTTTGTCTGGTTTTGTCTTGTTGCCTGTTTTGTCTTGTCTACACTCTGGTTTTGTCTTCTGTCACCTGTTTTGTCTTGTGACGCCTGTTTTGTCTTGTGTCACCTGTTTTATCTTGTGTCACCTGTTTTGTCTTGTGTCACCTGTTTTGTTTTGTGTCACCTGTTTTGTCTTGTGTCACCTGTTTTGTCTTGTGTCACCTGTTTTGTTTTGTGTCACCTGTTTTGTCTTGTGTCACCTGTTTTGTCTTGTGTCACCTGTTTTGTTTTGTGTCACCTGTTTTGTCTTGTGTCACCTGTTTTGTCTTGTGTCACCTGTTTTGTTTTGTGTCACCTGTTTTGTCTTGTGTCACCTGTTTTGTCTTGTGTCACCTGTTTTGTCTTGTGTCACCTGTTTTGTTTTGTGTCACCTGTTTTGTCTTGTGTCACCTGTTTTGTTTTGTGTCACCTGTTTTGTCTTGTGTCACCTGTTTTGTCTTGTGGCGCCTGTTTTGTTTTGTGTCACCTGTTTTGTTTTGTGTCACCTGTTTTGTTTTGTGACGCCTGTTTTGTTTTGTGGCGCCTGTTTTGTCTTCTATTGTGGCTTCTGTCTTGTTTTGTGGCGCCTGTCTTGTTTTGTGACGCCTGTTTTGTTTTGTGTTGCTTATTTTGTCTTCTATTGTGGCATCTGTCTTGTTTTGTGGCGCCTGTCTTGTTTTATGGCTCCTGTTTTGTTTATGGCGCCTGTCTTGTTTTGTGGCGCCTGTTTTATTTATGGCACCTGTCTTGTTTTGTAGCGCCTGTCTTGTTTTGTGGTGCCTGTTTTGTTTATGGCGCCTGTCTTGTTTTGTGGCGCCTGTTTCGTTTGTGGCGCCTTTTTGTTTTGTGGCACTTGTCTTGTTTTGTGGCGCCTGTCTTGTTTGTGTCACCTGTTTTGTTTTGTGGTGCCTGTCTTGTTTTGTGGCGCCTGTCTTGTTTTGTTTTGTGGCGCCTGTTTTGTTTTGTGGCGCCTGTCTTGTTGTTTTGTGGCGCCTGTTTTGTTTTGTGTCACCTGTTTTGTTTTGTGGCGCCTGTCTTGTTTTGTGTCACCTGTTTTGTATTGTGGCGCCTGTCTTGTTTTGTGGCGCCTGTTTTGTCTTCTATTGTGGCTTCTGTCTTGTTTTGTGGCGCCTGTTTTGTTTTGTGTTGCTTATTTTGTCTTCTCTTGTGGCGTCTGTCTTGTTTTGTGGCGCCTGTTTTGTTTTGTGGCGCCTGTTTTGTTTATGGAGCCTGTCTTGTTTTGTGGCGCCTGTCTTGTTTTGTGGCGCCTGTTTTGCTTATGGCGCCTGTCTTGTTTTGTGGCGCCTGTTTCGCTTGTGGTGCCTTTTTGTTTTGTGGCGCTTGTCTTGTTTTGTGGCGCCTGTCTTGTTTGTGTCACCTGTTTTGTTTGTGGCGCATGTCTTGTTTTGTGGCGCCTGTCTTGTTTTGTTTTGTGGCGCCTGTTTTGTTTTGTGTCACCTGTTTTGTTTTGTGGCGCCTGTTTTGTTTTGTGGCGCCTGTCTTGTTTTGTTTTGTGGCGCCTGTCTTGTTTTGTGTTACCTGTTTTGTTTTGTGTCACCTGTTTTGTTTTGTGTCACCTGTTTTGTTTTGTGTCACCTGTTTTGTTTTGTGGCGCCTGTCTTGTTTTGTTTTGTGGTGCCTGTCTTGTTTTGTGTCACCTGTTTTGTTTTGTGGCGCCTGTTTTGTTTTGTGTCACCTGTTTTGTTTTGTGGCGCCTGTTTTGTTTTGTGTCACCTGTTTTGTTTTGTGGTGCCTGTTTTGTTTTGTGACGCCTGTTTTGTTTTGTGGTGCCTGTTTTGTTTTGTGACGCCTGTTTTGTTTTGTGACGCCTGTTTTTTGATGTCCCATACTAGCAAAGCAAAATTCACCCGTTGACTCCCTCACCCTACCCACCAGCTTCCTAAGCAAAACCTTAAACCTAAAAGAAACTGGTGCATAGGGTAAGGGAGTCAAAGGGTTAAGATTTTGCAGTTGGCCAATGGGGTGCGGGAATCAAAGGGTTAAATGTTGGCAGAAGTTCTTCAGAAGACGCTGTTCACGCACAATCTTTTTAAAAAAAAGAAAAGCTGATATTAGGCAGTTTGTTTTTAGTTCGTGTGACTTGATTCTGTGCCGTGACTGCTCATCATTATCATCATCATCAAGTGCCTTGCCGCATGGTGTTGGCGATCATGGACTTCCATCTGTCTCTACCTCTTGTTGCCCCAAGCATCTCCTCCACCCTCCTCATCCCCAGCCACTCTGCAAGTCCGTCTAGCATTTTCTCCCTGGGTCTACCTGGTGCTCTGTTTCCCTCCAGATTTCCCGTTGTGACCAGGGGCTCCAAATCCCCCTTCCTCATAAAATGGCCTATAAATGTTGTGAGTGCTAAACACACAAAACAGACCAAGCAAACTAGCGTCCATCCAACCAACTAAACCAATCAACCAAGCAAACAAAACAAATACACAAAACAAACAAACAAAACACACAAACTAACGAACGAATGAACTGAAGAAGTAACAAACCAAGTAACCACCTACCCAACTAAATAACTAACCAACCAACTAACTAACTAACCAACCAACGAACTAACCAACTAACTAACTAACCAACCAACTAACTAACTAACCAACCAACTAACTAACCAACTAACTAACTAACTAACCAACCAACTAACTAACCAACCAACTAACTAACCAACTAACTAACTAACCAACCAACCAACTAACCAACTAACTAACCAACTAACCAACTAACTAACTAACTAACTAACTAACCAACCAACTAACCAACTAACTAACCAACTAACTAACCAACTAACCAACCAACTAACCACCCACCTACCCAACTAACCAACTAACCAACTAACTAACTAACTAACCAACTAATAACTAACTAACTAACTGAACTAACTAACTAACTAACTAAACTAACTAACACCTAGCAAACCAACTAACCAACCAACTAACCAACAAACTAACCAACCAACTAACCAACTAACTAACCAACTAACTAACTAACCAACCAACTAACCAACTAACTAACCAACTAACTAACTAACCAACCAACTAACCAACTAACTAATCAACTAACCAACTAATTAACCAACTAACCAACTAACTAACCAACTAACTAACCAACTAACTAACCAACCAACTAGCCAACTAACTGACTGACTGACTGACTGACCTATCTACTGACTGACTGACTGACCGACCCACCAACTAACCAACCAACCAACCAACCAAGTAACCAGCATAATCAACTAACTAACTGACTAACCAACCAGCTAAGCTAATAACTAACTTACTTACTAACTAACTAACCAACCAATCCACCAACCAACCAACTAACCAACTAATTAACCAACTCACTAATTAACCAACTGACTGACTGACTAACTAACTAACCAACTAACCAACTAACTAGCCAACTAACTAACAAACCAACTAACTAACCAATCAGCCAACTATCCAACTAACTAACCAACCAACCAACTTACTAACCGACTAAATAACTAACCAACTAACTAACCAATCAGCCAACTATCCAACTAACTAACCAACCAACTAACCAACCACCCAACTAACTAACCAACTAACTAAGCAACCAACCAACTAACTAACTGACTAAATAACTAACCAACTAACTAACCAATCAGCCAACTATCCAACCAACTAACCAACCAACTAACCAACCAACTACCCAACTAACTAACCAATTCACTAATTAACTGACTGACTAACTAACCAACCAACCAACTAACTAACCAACTAAATAACTAACCAACTAACTAACTAATCAGCCAACTATCCAACTAACTAACCAACCAACCAACCAACTAATTAACCAACTAATTAACTAACCAACTAGCCAATCAACCAACCAACCAACTACCCAACTAACTAACCAACCAACCAATCAACCAACCAACTAACTAACTAAATAACTAACTAACTAACTAACTGACTAACTAACTAACTAACTAACTAACTGACTGACTAACTAACTAACTAACTAACTAACTAACTGACTAACTAACTAACTAACTAACAACCCAATAAAACGAATTAGATGGGCATGCCATTCTAACAGTCTCCTTTTTCCACTCAAAATTTATTTCACAAAATTCCTGATTCTGAACTTTCCAAGATCATTGTGACCTTGACGAAAATACTAAAACTTCAGACAAAGCGAGGGACAATGGTAACTTGTCACAGCAATGAAAATAGACTGTACATAAGTTTTTGTTTTCTTTTTAGGATCATTGCACTCAGGGAGGTTACCTAAGTACTCACCTTTTTCTTTTTAGGATTATTGCACTCAGGGAGGTTACCTTAGTGCTCACCTTTTTTTTTAAGGATTATTGCACTCAGGGAGGTTACCTTAGTGCTCACCTTTTTTTTTTTAGGATTATTGCACTCAGGGAGGTTACCTTAGTACTCACCTTTTTTTTTTTTAGGATTATTGCACTCAGGGAGGTTACCTTAGTGCTCAACTTTTTTTTTTAAGGATTATTGCACTCAGGGAGGTTACCTTAGTACTCACCTTTTTTTTTAGGATTATTGCACTCAGGGAGGTTACCTTAGTGCTCACCTTTTTTTTTTAGGATCATTGCACTCAGGGAGGTTACCTTAGTGTTCACCTTTTTTTTTTAGGATCATTGCACTCAGGGAGGTTACCTTAGTGCTCACCTTTTTTTTTTAGGATCATTGCACTCAGGGAGGTTACCTTAGTGCTCACCTTTTTTTTTAGGATCATTGCACTCAGGGAGGTTACCTTAGTGCTCACCTTTTTTTTTTAGGATCATTGCACTCAGGGAGGTTACCTTAGTGCTCACCTTTTTTTTTTTAGGATCATTGCACTCAGGGAGGTTACCTTAGTGCTCACCTTTTTTTTTTTAGGATCATTGCACTCAGGGAGGTTACCTTAGTGCTCACCTTTTTTTTTAGGATTATTGCACTCAGGGAGGTTACCTTAGTGCTCACCTTTTTTTTTAGGATTATTGCACTCAGGGAGGTTACCTTAGTGCTCACCTTTTTTTTTTTTATAGGATTATTGCACTCAGGGAGGTTACCTTAGTGCTCACCTTTTTCTTTTTTTTCCCCGCCTCATGTTCTACGCCCCTTTAATGGCTACACAAGCTGAAACAGTTTTTATTATGCGATGATGATGATGTCGATGAGGATGATAATCATGATGCTATGGAGTTCCATTTAGGATTGAGACTGCGTGACAGGGCTGTACTCTACGCTTACTATCATAATATATCCTGGCGTCAACCAGCCCCGAGAGGTACAGACACCTGCAGTGTTGGTCAGAAGATTTGAGCAACACCCTCAATGACGCATCCGTGAAGTGGATGAGACTCGACTGTGTGGTCCCAGTCTTCCCAATGAGCCCATAGCACGCCCAACTCTGGGTAGGAGCTGGTTAGAGCCGAAAAATCCCACGATGATTTTTGAAGGGACTGATGGGGATTCGAACCCACAAACCTTCCAGTCAGTAGTCCGTTGCGTTAACCATTACACCACGGCGACTGGTATGACTGTACATAATGTTAATAGTTGCTGAGCAAGACAGTTCAGGCCCTTTCTAACTCTTATGTCCTTCACGTGAGTGCAAAGACTTCAAAATTAGACGTTCGCTTGCCAATATTTTAAGTCGAGGTTCCAGCGTTCGTTTCCCGTTGAGGCTATCGACTTTTCTCCACAATTTGACTGGAAAATCGAACTAAATGTCTAATCCTTTGGAAGGGGACTAAAAACGAGTCGGACTCGTGTGCCCTCTGGCTTGAGCACGCTAAAGATCCCACGACAGCTGAAAATCGTGAAGAGTAGGACACTCACCTGGCTGCCCTGGTATGAAAATATTTGAGAATCCCGATCAGTGCTTTCAAAATCATTGTGGGATTGTTCGGTTGCCACCAGCTCCTGCCTAGAGTTGAACGTGTTATGGGCTCATTGGGAAGACTGGGACCACACAGTTGTGTCTCATCCACTTCACAGATGTCTTTTTTTTTTAAAGTCTTTTGACCAACACGGCAGGTGTCTGGATCTGTCGGACCTGGTTGACGCAGGGATCTATAATGATAACAAGCGTGGAGTACAGCCATGTCACGCAGTTTTAGTCCTATGGGTGGAACTCCATGACGTCATGGTTTATCATCAACCTCCTCATCATTATCGTGACATCGTAAAAACTGTATCCAAAACAAATGTGACTGCCCGCCTTCAAGCAAACAGGAACCAGAAAAAAACACGAGGTGCAAATATTCGGCCAACTGGCCTTTGTCAAGCGTAAGATCACAAACAAACAAACACCAGATACAAACCGAAGGAAATCAGAGGGAAGCAGGGAGAATTTTAAATATCAACTAAGTAACATAACTCTTGAGAGTCACGGAGTTATCTCCCATGTAGAATTTCTCAAACCCAACACAGTTTGCGCTACCCATTCAGCTAGCATAGACGCAGCCACAAAGCATAAAGTGGTAAGCTCAGAACATGGGAGATAACTCCGTGATTCTCAAGAGTTATGTTACTTACCAGATACAAACATTAGGAGAAAAAGACTGAAACTTCCCTGCTGCTCTGTCCAGTGTGAGGACAGGAATAAACTCATAGGGAAGACTTTTCCTTTGCTCACACTGGACAAAGCAGCAGGGAAGTTTCAGTCTTTTTCTCATAATTTTTGTATCTAGTGTTTGTTTGTGATCTTATGCTTGACAAAGGCCAGTTGGCCGAAAATTTGTGCCTGTCTTGTCTGGTTGTATTAAACACACGTTCTCTCTTTTTTCGTAAAAACTGTGTCAGCTTCTGCGGCGTAGAACATGGGACCCCCCATCCACCACACACACACACACACTCACACACACACACACACACACACACACACACACACACACACACACACACACACACACATACATCATCATCATCATCATCAGGTGCCCTGCCGCATGGCGTTGGCGATCATGGACTTCCATCTGTCTCTATCTCTCGTTGCCCCTAGCATCGCCCCCACCCTCCTCGTCCCCAGCCACTCTGCAAGTCCGTCCAGCATTTTCTCCCTGGGTCTACCTGGTGCTCTCTTTCCCTCCAGCTTTCCCGTTGTGACCAGGTGCTCCAAATCCCCCTTTCTTATATAATGGCCTATAAATGTTGCCTGTCTTTTCCTAATCTTCCTTATGAATGATCTTCTTGTGTCTGCCTCCATCAAGACTGTCTCGTTTGTTTTCTTTGCTGTCCATGGAATTCTCAACATTCTTATTAGAAACCACACCTCGGCTGCCTCAATCTTGTTCTGGCTTTACTTGTTGACTGTCCACGCCTCACATCCGTACAACAGTATTGATTCTACATCACATTCAAGAACTCTCTTCCTGATGTTAATTGATAGGCATTTGTTGGTAAAAATGCTTGTCATCTTCTTGAATGTTGTTTTGGCTTGGCCGATTCTGCCGCCTATTTCTGATGTGCATCTGCCGTCTGATGAAATGATCGTTCCCAGATATTTGAATTTATCAACCTGTGTCAAGGTTGTGCCATTTGCTGTTATTTTGCATGAGGGGATTCCATGTTTTTTACTGATCACTATGACTTCAGTCTTCCTGCTGTTTAGTTCCAGCCCCTTACCTTTGCTTTCTATTTCTAGTATATTCACAAGGTTTTGTAGGTCCCTGTAGGGACTGGCTCCGTCAGGTTAAGTTCACCCAAAATACACGCCCGTTCCAGAGAATAAGCTTGTAGATATCAAAATCCTGAACAAACTGACCCGAAATCGAGGACAGAGGAACAAGAATTGGCAGAAGATACACAAATCTTCCTCATAACACTGGCCCTGAGACCGGTTTGGGATCTCTACCACCCCCTTCCCCCACGACCTCAGGATTATAGGGAAACCATTTTTTTTTATACACACGTTATATCACCAACATCTACATTCTCAGTTTCTGTTTTGCCTTTGATACACCATCAAGGCACCGACAGCGATGTGCTAACGAGAATTCGCACCCATGTCACGAAAGGTGATTGTTGATTTAGACCTTTGGATCATTTCTCCTTTTTCAACATTCCACCTCAGCCGTCTTTCCTGATTGCTAGCACCTCTTGACCTCCCTCCTCGACCCCCATCCCCTCCCCTCCCACTGATCACAGCCGTCTTTCTGTCTCTCTCTCACATTCCCTTCTTCTGTCTCTCTGTCTTTCTCTCTTTCTCTCTCTCTGTGTCTATTTCTCTCTCTCTCTTTCTCTCTCTCTCTTTCTCTCTCTCTCTTTCTCTCTCCCTCTCTTTCTCTCTCTCTCTCTTTCTCTCTCTCTCTCCTTTCTCTCTCTCTCTTTCTCTCTCTCTCTCTTTCTCTCTCTCTCTCTCTCTGTCTCTCTCTCTCTCTCTCTCTCTCTCTCTCTCTTTCTCTCTGTCTCTCTTTCTCTTCCCTACCCAGCGCTCTGTCTGTCTCTTGTTCTCTCTCTCTTCTCTGTCTCACTGTCTCCCTGTCTGTCTGTCTCTGTTTCTCTCTCTGTCTCTCTTTCTCTGTCTCTCTGTCTCTGTCTACCTGTCTGTCTGCCTCTGTCTGTCTGTCTGTATGTCTGTCTGTCTGTCTGTCTGTCTGTCTCTCTCTCACACACACACATGCATACATACACACGCACACACTCTCTCTCACTCACTCTCTCTCTCTCTGTCTCTCGCTGGCTCTCTCACATATCTCTCTCTCTGTCTCTCTGTCTGTCTGTCTGTCTGTCTGTCTCTCTCTCTCTCTTTCTCTCCCTCTCTCTCTCCTTGTCTTCATATATATATATATATGTACATATACACATATGTATACATATATATAGATCTCTGTGTGTGTGTGTCTCTCTCTCTGTCCACATCTCTCTCTTTCTCTCTCTCTCTCTCTCTGTGTCCACATCTCTCTCTCTCTCTCTGTCCACATCTCTCTCTTTCTCTCTCTCTCTCTCTCTGTCCACATCTCTCCTTCTCTTTCTCTTTAGGTTCCAGAAAAAAATAACCAACACTTTTATAAATCTCACACACAATGGGAGGAAAAAAATGTCCCCACCCCAAGAATTAACCTTTTATAACCAGCCTCATTACCCAGGAGCTACCTCCTGGAACGCACTGCGAAAAACATCTCAGTTTCAAAAGTTTAAGGAGAGTTATTATACACATCTCCTGCATTAACCCTTTGACTCCTTCATCCTATCTACCAACTGCAATGACTTAACCCTTTCACTTCCTCATCCTATCTACCAACTGCAATAACTTAACCCTTTGACTCCCTCACCCTATCTACCAACTGCAAACACTTAATCCTTTTGACTTCCTCACCCTATCTACCAACTGCAATAACTTAACCCTTTGACTTCCTCACCCTATCTACCAACTGCAACAACTTAACCCTTTGACTCCCTCATCCTATCTACCAACTGCAATAAATTGACCCTTTGAGTCCCTCATCCTATCTACCAACTGCAATAAATTAACCCTTTGACTCCCTCATCCTATCTACCAACTGCAATAACTTAACCCTTTGACTTCCTCACCCTATCTACCAACTGCAACAACTTAACCCTTTGACTCCCTCATCCTATCTACCAACTGCAATAAATTAACCCTTTGACTTCCTCACCCTATCTATCAACTGCAATAAATTAACCTTTTGACTTCCTCACCTTATCTACCAACTGCAATAACTTAACCCTTTGACTCCCTCATCCTATCTACCAACTGCAATAAATTAACCTTTTGACTTCCTCACCCTATCTATCAACTGCAATAACTTAACCCTTTGACTCCCTCATCCTATCTACCAACTGCAAACACTTAACCCTTTGACTTCCTCACCCTATCTATCAACTGCAATAAATTAACCTTTTGACTTCCTCACCTTATCTACCAACTGCAAAAACTTAACCCTTTGACTTCCTCACCCTATCTATCAACTGCAGTAACTTAACCCTTTGACTTCCTCATCCTATCTACCAACTGCAACAACTTAACCCTTTGATTTCCTCATCCTATCTACCAACTGCAAAAACTTAACCCTTTCACTCCCTCACCTTATCTACCAACTGCAAAGACTTAACCCTTTGACTCCCTCGCCCTATCCATCAGCTTCATGCGAGAAGCTGGCGGATAGGGTGAGATAATCAAAGGGTTAAATTTTTGCTTTGCTAGCATGGTGGACAGTGCAATATGCTGGTGGACCAAGTGCGGGAGCCAGAGATTAGTTGCCAACATAGTTTACAGTGCTTAATTACTTAGTGTAACAACTTGATTTCTTTGACCAAATATTTCATGTCTTTTTGGAATATCTATGTCGTTTGATGTGTAATATATATGTCTTTTGACCTTATTTGGCAATGAATAGATTAAAAAGGCACATGTACTTTGCTTATTTCATACCCTCAGAAATAATTTTTAGGACGATCGCATGCAGGAAGGTTATCTTTGTGTGTGTGTGTGTGTGTTTGTTTTTTTTCGTCCTATTTTCTATGCCACTTTAATGGCCGCAGAAGCTAGAACAGTTTTCACAATGTGATGATGATGATGTCGATGAGGATGATAATCATGATGCTACGGAGCACCATCTAGGACTGAGACTGCGTGACAGGGCTGTACTCTACGCTTACTATCATACTATACCTGGCGTCAATCCGGCCCGAGATATACAGACACCCGCGGTGCTTGTCTGAAGATTTGAGCAACACGCTCAATGACGCTTCTGTGGAGTAGATGAGACTCGACTGTATGGTCCCAGTCCTCCCAATGAGCCCATCGCATGCCCTACTCTGGGTAAGAGCCGGTTAGAGCCGAAAAACCCCACTATGATTTTTGAAGGGACTGATGGGGATTCGAACCCGCAACCTTCTAGTCGGTAGTCCGTTGCTCTGACCACTACACCATGGCGACTGGTCCTCGGAAATAAATTTGTTTTTATCCTTGTTCTTGTACTTGCTAATAATAATAATAATAATAATTACAATATTTATATAGCGCAAAATCTTGATAAAATCAAATCTAAGCGCTGAAACAGACACACACGCACGCACGCACACACACGCACGCACACACACACACACACACACACACACACACACACACACACACACACACACACACACACACACACGCATGGCTATAAATGGGGAGAAAGAATAAAAGCAATGGAAAATTATAGAGAGCACTTGCTCCCTCTCTCACAGTATTAATGCGACGTTATAAGGATTGTGGAGATGTGTGGAGCCTCTTGTGTCCAGGGCGGTAGACCGAATTTCTCTGTTTGAATTTGTCCACACAGAAAAGTAATTCTGCCTGCTGTTACATGAGTATTTGACTTACAGAACCAGAAATACGTTCTGTGTATTTGAATATGTGTATTCAACCTGGCGAGTGACGAAGACAGTCCGTGAATCATGACGCAGACCAAACTTATTTGATCGTAGCGCCATTTTTGAAATGTCAACACTCTCCTCATTTTGTCAACAGTACAGCGTGGCCGAGATCGAGCGTCGAGATCGTAGGTCATTATTTGCTCATTTGGGGGAAATGACGTCAGAAG
Source organism: Monoplex corrugatus (assembly GCA_030674185.1). Lineage (NCBI taxonomy): Eukaryota > Metazoa > Mollusca > Gastropoda > Littorinimorpha > Ranellidae > Monoplex > Monoplex corrugatus. The sequence continues at coordinate 36,825,788 of JAPXFY010000034.1, forward strand.
GCACAAGGGGAGAGCAATCTCCAACTAAAAAGCCGATTCATGTTCTGTTGATGTGTTTTGCACTCTAACGGGGCATGAAGTGCCTGTTAGAGAAAAAATAGAATCCCCGACTGAAATTGTCTCCTTCAGGAGCGGACTGAAATTGTCTCGTTTAGGAACCGACTGAAATTGTCTCGTTTAGGAACCGACTGAAATTGTCTCGTTTGGTAACTGACTGAAATTGTCTCGTTTGGTAACTGACTGAAATTGTCTCGTTTGGTAACTGACTGAAATTGTCTCAATCAGGAACCGACTGAAATTGTCTCGTTTAGTAACTGACTGAAATTGTCTCGTTTGGTAACTGACTGAAATTGTTTCGTTTGGTAACCGACTGAAATTGTCTCGTTTAGGAACCGACTGAAATTTTCTCAATCAGGAACCGACTGAAATTGTCTCAATCAGGAACCGATTGAAATTGTCTCAATCAGGAACCGACTGAAATTGTCTCAATCAGGAACCGACTGAAATTGTCTCAATCAGGAACCGATTGAAATTGTCTCGTTTAGGAACCGACTGAAATTGTCTCATTTGGTAACTGACTGAAATTGTCTCATTTAGGAACCGACTGAAATTGTCTCGTTTGGTAACTGACTGAAATTGTCTCATTTAGGAACCGACTGAAATTGTCTCATTTAGGAACAGACTGAAATTGTCTCATTTAGGAACCGACTGAAATTGTCTCGTTTGGTAAAAGACTGAAATTGTCTCATTTGGTAAAAGACTGAAATTGTCTCGTTTGGTAACAGACTGAAATTGTCTCGTTTGGTAACAGACTGAAATTGTCTCGTTTAGGAACCGACTGAAATTTTCTCAATCAGGAACCGACTGAAATTGTCTCAATCAGGAACCGATTGAAATTGTCTCAATCAGGAACCGACTGAAATTGTCTCAATCAGGAACCGACTGAAATTGTCTCAATCAGGAACCGATTGAAATTGTCTCGTTTAGGAACCGACTGAAATTGTCTCATTTGGTAACTGACTGAAATTGTCTCATTTAGGAACCGACTGAAATTGTCTCGTTTGGTAACTGACTGAAATTGTCTCATTTAGGAACCGACTGAAATTGTCTCATTTAGGAACAGACTGAAATTGTCTCATTTAGGAACCGACTGAAATTGTCTCGTTTGGTAAAAGACTGAAATTGTCTCATTTGGTAAAAGACTGAAATTGTCTCGTTTGGTAACAGACTGAAATTGTCTCGTTTGGTAACCGACTGAAATTGTCTCGTTTAGGAACCGACTGAAATTGTCTCGTTTGGTAACCGACTGAAATTGTTGTCTCGTTTAGGAACCGACTGAAATTGTCTCGTTTGGTAGCAGACTGAAATTGTCTCGTTTAGGAACCGACTGAAATTGTCTCGTTTGGTAACCGACTGAAATTGTTGTCTCGTTTAGGAACCGACTGAAATTGTCTCGTTTGGTAACTGACTGAAATTGTCTCGTTTGGTAAAAGACTGAAATTGTCTCGTTTGGTAACTGACTGAAATTGTCTCGTTTGGTAACTGACTGAAATTGTCTCGTTTAGGAACAGACTGAAATTGTCTCGTTTGGTAACCGACTGAAATTGTCTCGTTTGGTAACTGACTGAAATTGTCTCGTTTGGTAACTGACTGAAATTGTCTCGTTTGGTAACCGACTGAAATTGTCTCGTTTGGTAACTGACTGAAATTGTCTCGTTTGGTAACCGACTGAAATTGTCTCGTTTGGTAACTGACTGAAATTGTCTCGTTTGGTAACCGACTGAAATTGTCTCGTTTGGTAACTGACTGAAATTGTCTCGTTTAGGAACCGACTGAAACTGTCTCGTTTGGTAACCGACTGAAATTGTCTCGTTTGGTAACTGACTGAAATTGTCTCATTTAGGAACCGACTGAAATTGTCTCATTTGGTAACCGACTGAAATTGTCTCGTTTGGTAACTGACTGAAATTGTCTCGTTTAAAAACCGATCGAAAATGTCCCGTTTAGGAACCGATTGAAAATGTCCCATTTAGGAATTGCTTCATACTTACCAGTCTCACTCACTTATCGCCCATTGTGCCATTGCCATGTGGAGCAGCAACGAACATTTTCCACTCCCGTCTGTTGTGGGTCAGACTCTGTATAGTACCCCACCTGTGCTACAGGTCCTAGGGGACTCATTCTGTTATTCGCCTACAGGTAATCCTGGATATTACTCTCATAGATCTCCCGTCTGGTGCCAAGTGATGTTATCCTGCTTTTCCCCATGGGGATGCCAGGGGATCTGATCACGATTGCCGTCCTCTGGATTTGAATATTAGCAATGCTAGTGCCGGTAGCGAGAAACTCTGGAGATAGCTAGACAACAAGAGGTCCTCAGAGAAAAAGCACCCCCCTCCTTCCCCATGCAAGTGGTCCAGCTCCGGGATGGGGATGGACAAGAAGCCCCCCTGGGGGTGCTGGGGGCTCTTTCAGTATAAATGGTATCTCCATCTTCTGGAAATTCTGTGCAAGAAATTTCCTCTTTTCTGTCACTCTCATTGTTTCTACTTTGTTTCTTTGCTTTCAGTAATTTCTTCCTATCATTTTCTGCCGTAATGGTCCATTCACCTGTATGTGTTCAATAAAGTCGTACATACTTTTCTCTTAGGATTGATAATTGGGTACATGAATTAAGTGCATTTTTGGCTCTAGGGAAGTGAGATATGCAGAAACAATTTTAGGAAAATTAGGCCCGTTTTTTAATGTTTTAGCGACCTTAGTTGCGTTAGGGTTTGGGTTCGGGAGGTTTTTTTAGTCCCTGTGCGATAGTTTGGACGGGGTGGCTGGCACCGGGGACATCTCCTTGGATTATGTGCTCGACTGTATTGATATGTGTACTTAACTTTTTTTTTACCATTTTTTTTCCTTTTGAAGTACTGTATGTGTATTGAACTGGTTATAGCTCAGATATGGCTCTACGCTGCCGGCTGGGCTTTAAACAACAATCAGAATAATAGAATGTTATCCTACCGACTTCGGATGATGTGCCAAAACCATCTCCATCATCTTTTCATGACGATAGTGACTACAATCGCTTGACTTGTTATTGTTATTGTTATTGTTGTTGTTATTGTTGGATAAACCCCAGCCGTCTGCGTAGAGCCATATAAGGGCTACAACCACTTCAAAGGTACAAAACTTCAACAGGAAAAAACAAGAAAAGAAACTTAAGTACATATATCAATGCATTCGTGCATATAATCTAAGAGCATGCTCCTGGCATTGACCACTCCGTCCAATTGATCACACATGGTATTTAAAAAGCACACCTGAACATAAATTGAACCATGTCTAAGGACACCAAAACATACATAAAAACAGGCCTAAATTACCTAAAAAAAACTTCCTCATATCTCACCTCCCTAGACGCAAAAATGCACTTAATACATGTACCCAATTATCAATCCTAAGAGAAAAGTACATAAGACTTTATCGAACACATACAGGTGAATGGACTAACAAGGCAGAAAATGATAGGTAGAAATGACAGAAAGCAAAGGAGGAAGACAGAAAGAAAGAGAGTGACAGAAAAGAGGACATTTCTAGCACAGAATTCATCGAAGGTGGGGATACTATTCATACTGAAAAATCCCCCGGCATCCCCACAGGGGGTGCGGGGAGGGGGAGGCTCTTGATTACGTTGGGTAAGTAGAGTTAATGGCTGGAGAAGGTGTTGGGCGAGATGATTCGTATGAGGTTTTAAAGTTTGTTTTTCTTTCAACCTCGCACACAAAGAACAGGCATACACACAAATGAAACACTTTTTAACAAAAAAGATTATTGCACTCGGGGAGGCTACCTTTGTGCTTTTTCTTTTTTTTGTCCGATTTTCTACGCCACCGCCATTGATTCTAAAATGTTAAAGTCCTCAGCGCCAGCTGTTTTACAGAAAGAAAAAACAACAAGAAAAATGCACCTACCGATTTCAAATGACTGTAACTTTCTTATTTCTCAACCAGATTGCTTCCTGTTTTTTTTGGGGGTTTTTCAAAGAAAGAAGAATGACTGGAGTTTGGGATTATGCAACAACAAAGTATGTTTATGCAACGGATTTAAGAGCACAATTAAGAACAGCAAGTGAGAGAGTAACGGACCCTATTGTCGCATTTTGGTGACATCGGCGGTGAAAGGGTTATGGCCACAGAAGCTGGAACAGTTTTTACAGTGCGATGATGATGATGTCGATGAGGATGATAATCATGATGCTGTGGAGTTCCGTCTAGGATTGAGACTGCGTGACAGGGCTGTACTCTACCCTTACTATCATTGTATGTCCTGGCGTCAACCAGGCCCAAGAGATACAGGCAACTGTGGTGCTGGTCAGAAGATCTGAGCAGCACCCTTAGTGGCACACCCATGAATTGGATGAGACTCGACTGTGTGGTCCCAGTCTTTCCAATGAGCCCATAGCACGCCCAACTCTGGGTAGGAGCCGGTTAGAGCCGAAAAATCCCACAATGATTTTTGAAGGGACTAATGGGGATTCGAACCCACAACCTTCCAGTCGGTAGTCTGTTGCGCTAACCACTACACCACGGCGACTGGTTGGCATACACAAAATACCTACAAGAGACAGAGAAGTTTTGAATTAATTAAGATCTGGCCTTGTTCCTTTTGTTCCTACCTTTACAAGGGAAAGAACTCTTCGTTCCATTTCTTGGGGCTATTATAATCTATCTACCTTCGCCATGTTCAAAAACTAAAACGAACAGAGAAACAAAACACCCAGAATCAAGTCATATTAAAACTATCTTCCATTTAAACATAAACTCTATCGACCATCAACCTTCCACCCACCCCACCTCCCCACCCCCCTCGTGATGCCGGGGGCTCTTTCAGTATAAATAGTATCCCCACCTTCTGGAAATTCTATGCTAGAAATTTCCTGTCTTCTGTCACTTTCTTTGTTTCTTCTACCTCGCTCCTTTGTTTCTGTCATTTCTTCCTGTCATTTTCAGCCTTGCTGGTCCATTCATCTGGATGTGTTCTACGAAGCCTTTGATGCTTTTTCTTAGGAATGATAACAGGATATATTCCCCCCTGTGGGGATGCCGGGGGCTCTTTCAGTATAAATAGTATCCCCACCCTCTGGAAATTGTGTGCTAGAAATTTCCTCTTTTCTGTCACTCTCTTTGTTTTTCTTTTTCCTTTGCTTTCTGTCATTTCTTCCTATCATTTTCTGCCTTGCTGGTCCATTCACCTGTATGTGTTCGATTAAAGTCTTACGTACCTTCTCTTAGGATTGATAATTGGGCACATGTATTGAGTGTATTTTTGGCTCTAGGGAAATGAGATATGCAAAAGCAATTTTAGGCAATTTAGGTTCGGTTTTATATATGTTTCAGTGTCTTTAGTTGTATCTAAATTTTTACTCAGGAATGTTCTGAGCTTACCACTTTATGCTTTGTGGCTGCGTCTATGCTAGCTGAATGGGTAGCGCAAACTGTGTTGGGTTTGAGAAATTCTACATGGGAGATAACTCCGTGACTCTCAAGAGTTATGTTACTTAGCTGATATTTACTCAGGTATGTTTTTAAATCCCCTGTGCGATAAATCAGACGGAGTGGTCAACGCCAGGGGCATGTCCTTTATGTGCGCAAGTGCATTGATATGTGTACTTTATTTTATCCCTCCCCCCTCTTTTTTTCTTTTTTTTTTTCCTTTTTTCCCCCCACGTTGAAGTATTGTGTTTGTTTTGAAACGGTTATAGCCCTGATATGGCTCTACGCAGCCGGCTGGGTTTTAAACAACAATAACAGTAATGACCATTAAGCTTCGTGTAGAAATGGACTCCAGCACTTCTACCTGGCACCTTCATAACGATTGGAGCTATGTCTGGACGGCGCACAAGAATGACAAACATTCTCCTGCTAAAAATCTCGATTGACGTCAACTTGGCAATAAGCCCCCACAGGTGACGCTAATCACTGCTTTTATGTAACGGTCGGGTCAAAATATCTCCATGAAGTACACGCAAAGTACATAAAGCTCCCAAACAGAAAGCAAGATGGTCAATATGGGTGAGTGGTTGGTTTAACCCTATGACTCCCGTATTCTCTTCACCTACTGCAAAAAAAAACCACTTAACCCTTTGACTTCTGCACCCTGTCCACCGACTACTAAAAACTTAACCCTTTGACTCCCGCATCCTATCCATCGACTGCAAAAACTTAACCCTTTGACTCCCGCATCCTATGCACCAACTGCAAAAACTTAACCCTTTGACTTCTGCACCCTGTCCACTGACTACTAAAAACTTAACCCTTTGACTCCCGCATCCTATCCATCGACTGCAAAAAAATCAACCCTTTGACTCCCTCACCCTATCCATCGTCTGCAAAAAGTTAACCCTTTGACTCCCGCACCCTATCCATCGTCTGCAAAAAGTTAACCCTTTGACTCCCGCACCCTATCCATCGTCTGCAAAAACTTAACCCTTTGACTCCCGCACCCTATCCATCGTCTGCAAAAACTTAACCCTTTGACTCCCGCACCCTATCCATCGTCTGCAAAAACTTAACCCTTTGACTCCCGCACCCTATCCATCGTCTGCAAAAAACTTAACCCTTTGACTCCTGCACCCTATCCACCGACTGCAAAAAACTTAACCCTTTGACTCCCGCACCCTATCCACCGACTGCAAAAAAATAACCCTTTGACTCCCCTCACCTATCCATCACCCTATCCCACAAGAAGCTGGTGGATAGGGTGAGGGAATCAAAACATTAAGTTTTTATATAATAATATAATATATTTTATTTTTTATTATTATTATATTATTATTATTATATAAATAAGTTTTTGCTTCGCTTTCATGCCTGGCAATGCAGCATGCCGGTGATAGGGTGCTGGAGTTAAAGGGTAAACCAATTGTGACCTGTCAGGAAGGATGTGGGTTCGAAACCTTAAAAATTCAAATCAAAATGACGGTGGCAGTTTTCGGCTCTTACCGGCTCCTACCCAGAGAGTTTTCAGCTTTTATTGGCTCCTACCCACAGAGTTTTCGGCTCTTACTGGCTCCTACCCACAGAGTTTTCGGCTCTTAATGGCTCCTACCCACGTAGTTTTTGGCTCTTACTGGCTTCTGCCCACAGCGTTTTCGGCTCTTACTGGCTTCTACCCACAGAGTTTTTGGCTCTTACTGGCTTCTGCCCACACAGTTTTCGGCTCTTACTGGCTCCTACCCACAAGAGTTTTCGGCTCTTACTGGCTCCTACCCACATATTTTTTCGGCTCTTACTGGCTCCTACTCACAGTTTTCGGCTCTTACCGGCTCCTACCCACAGATTCTTCGGCTCTTACTGGCTGCTACCCACACAGTTTTCGGCTCTTACTGGCTCCTACCCACAGAATTTTTGGCTCTTACTGGCTCTGACCAACAGCGATTTCGGCTCTAACTGGCTTCTACCCACATATTTTTCGGCTCTTATCGGCTCCTACCCACAGAGTTTTCAGCTCTTACTGGCTTCTGCCCACAGAGTTTTCGGCTCTTACCGGCTCCTACCCACAGACTCAGCTCTTACTGGCTCATACCCACAGAATGTTTGGTTCTTACTGGCTCCTACCCACAGAATGTTTGGTTCTTACTGGCTCATACCCACAGAATGTTTGGTTCTTACTGGCTCATACCCACAGAATGTTTGGTTCTTACTGGCTCATACCCACAGAATGTTTGGTTCTTACTGGCTCATACCCACAGAATGTTTGGTTCTTACTGGCTCATACCCACAGAATGTTTGGTTCTTACTGGCTCATACCCACAGAATGTTTGGTTCTTACTGGCTCATACCCACAGAATGTTTGGTTCTTACTGGCTCATACCCACAGAATGTTTGGTTCTTACTGGCTCATACCCACAGAATGTTTGGTTCTTACTGGCTCATACCCACAGAATGTTTGGTTCTTACTGGCTCATACCCACAGAATGTTTGGTTCTTACTGGCTCATACCCACAGAATGTTTGGTTCTTACTGGCTCATACCCACAGAATGTTTGGCTCTTACTGGCTCCTACTCACAGAGTTTTCAGCTCTTACTGGCTCCTACCCACATAATGTTTGGCTCTTACTGGGTCCTACCCACAGATTTTTCAGTTTTTGTTGGCTCCTACCCACAGATTTTTCGGCTCTTATTGGCTCCTGCCCACAGAGTTGTGGCTCTTACTGGCTCCTACTCACAGACTTTTTGGCTCTTACTGGCTCCTACCCACAGAGTTGTGGCTCTTACTGGCTCCTACCCACAGAGTTTTCGGCTCTTACTGGCTCCTACCCACAGAGTTGTGGCTCTTACTGGCTCCTACTCACAGACTTTTTGGCTCTTACTGGCTCCTACCCACAGAGTTTTGGCTCTTACTGGCTCCTACCCACAGTTTTCAACTCTTACTGGCTCCTACTCACAGTTTTCGGCTCTTACTGGCTCCTACTCACAGAGTTTTCAGCTCTTACTGGTTCCGACCCACACAGGTTTTGGCTCTTACTGGCTCCTAGTCACAGAGTTTTTGGCTCTTACTGGCTCCTACTCACAGAGTTTTCGGCTCTTACTGCTCCTACTCACATAGTTTTCGGCTCTTACTGTCTCCGACCCACACAGTTTTCAGCTCTTACTGGCTCTGACCCACACAGTTTTCAGCTCTTACTGGCTCTGACCCACACAGTTTTTGGCTCTTACTGGCTCCTACTCACAGAGTTTATGGCTCTTACTGGCTCCTACTCACAGAGTTTTTGGCTCTTACTGGCTCCTACTCACAGAGTTTTTGGCTCTTACTGGCTCCTTCTCACAGAGTTTTCGGCTCTTACTGGTTCTTACTCACAGAGTTTTCGGCTCTTACTACTCCTACTCACAGAGTTTTTGGCTCTTACTGGCTCCAACCTACAAAGTTTTCAGCTCTTACTGACTCCTACCCACAGAGTTTTCGGCTCTTACTGGCTCCTACTCACAGCGTTTTCGGCTCTTACTGGCTCTTACCCACAGAGTTTTTAGCTCTTTCTGGCTCCTTCCCAGAGAGTTTTCGATTTTTACCTGCTCCTATACTTAGAGTTTTGGGCTCTTTCTGGGTCCTACTCACAGTTTTTGGCTATAACTGGTTCCTACCCAGAGAGTTTTGGGCTCTTTCTGGGTCCTACTCACAGTTTTTGGCTATAACTGGTTCCTACCCAGAGAGTTTTGGGCTCTTACCAGCTCCTACCCAGGGAGTGTTCGGCTCTTTCTGGTTCCTACCCAGGGAGTATTCGGCTCTTTCTGGCTCCTAACCAGGGAGTATTCGGCTCTTTCTGGCTCCTACCCAGGGAGTATTCGGCTCTTTCTGGCTCCTAACCAGGGAGTATTCGGCTCTTTCTGGCTCCTACCCAGGGAGTATTCGGCTCTTTCTGGCTCCTAACCAGGGAGTATTCGGCTCTTTCTGGCTCCTACCCAGGGAGTATTCGGCTCTTTCTGGCTCCTAACCAGGGAGTATTCGGCTCTTTCCGGCTCCTATCCAGGAGTATTCGGCTCTTTCCGGCTCCTAACCAGGGAGTGTTCGGCTTTTTCCGGCTCCTACCCAAGGAGTGTCGGCTCTTTCCGGCTCCTAACCAGGGAGTGTTCGGCTCTTTTTGGTTCCTACCCAGGGAGTATTCAGCTCTTTCTGGCTCCTAACCAGGGAGTATTCGGCTCTTTCCGGCTCCTACCCAGGGAGTGTTCGGCTCTTTCTGGCTCCTACCCAGGGAGTATTCGACTCTTTCCGGTTCCTACCCAGGGAGTATTCGGCTCTTTCCGGCTCCTACCCAGGGAGTATTCGGCTCTTTCCGGCTCCTACCCAGAGAGTATTCGGCTCTTTCCGGCTCCTACCCAGAGAGTATTCGGCTCTTTCCGGCTCCTACCCAGGGAGTATTCGGCTCTTTACGGCTCCTACCCAGGGAGTATTCGGCTCTTTCCGGCTCCTACTAAGAGATGAACTCTTCAAGTCGATTGTAGTAGAAACAGCTGTTGAGGAAATAGGATGGACAGAAAAAGGAGATTGTTGGTGTGGCTTACATTGCAGGATGGACAGAAAAAGGAGATTGTTGCTGTGGTTCACATTGCGGGATGGACAGAAAAACCACTTCCACAAAACCCTGACAGAGCTGGTAAACAGGTCTCTTGTGCAGCACCCCAGTGACCCATCACGGTGTTAATGGAGATGAAAAATGAGGAAGAGGAGAAGACGATGATGATGAAAAACCAGAAGAAGGAAAAGAAGAAGAAGAACAAGAACAAAAACAAGGACAAGATTATGATAATGATGGTGATGGTAATGATGATGATGATGATGATGATGATAATGATGATGATGATGATGATGATGATGGTGATGGTGATGGTGATGGTGAAAAGGAGGAGGAGGAGGAGGAAGGAGAAGAAGAAAAAGAAGAATAAGAACAAGGAAAATAAGGAGAAAGAGGAGGAGGAGCAGGAAGAGAAAGAAGAAGACGAAGAAGAAGAAGAAGAAAAACAAGAAGAAGAAATAGAACAAGAGAAAAAATAACTAAAAAAGAAAAAGAACAAGAAGTAGAAGAAGAAAAAGAGAAAGAAGAAGAACAACAACAATAACAAGATGATGATGAGATGATGGTGATGATGATGATGATGATGGTGGTGGTGATGGTGATGGTGAATGTTGATGTTGATGGTTGGTGTGTGGTGGTTGTGATGTGATGGTGATGTGATGTTGATGTGAATGATAAAAAGAAAAAGAATCAAGAAGTGAAGAAGAAAAGGAAGTAGAAGAGATTGATGATGATGAGATGATGGTGGTGATGTGATGTGATGTGTGGTGATGTTGATGGTGATGATGTTGATGTTGAGTGTGTGATGTTGATGGTGATGTGATGATGATGTGATGTGATGATGATGATGATGATGATGATGATGATGGTGATGGTGATGGTGATGATTGATGTTGATGGTGGTGGTGGTGGTGATGTTGATGGTGATGTTGATGGTGATGTTGATGGTGATGATTGATGGATGATGATGATGATGATGATGATGATGATGATGATGATGATGATGATGATGATGATGATGATATTGATGATGAAGATGAAGAGAAGGAGGAGGAAGACGATGACGATGAGAAGAAGAAAAAGAAGAAGAAGGAAGAGAGGAGGGGAGGAAAAGGAGAAGAGAAAGAAGAAGAAGAAGAAGAAGAAAGAAGAAGAAGAAGAAGAAGAAGAAGAAGAAGAAGAAGAAGAAGAAGAAGAAGAAGAAGAAAGAAGAAGAAGAAGAAGAAGAAGAAAAGAAGAAGAAGAAAAGAAAAGAAGAAGAAGAAGAAAGAAGAAGAAGAAGAAGAAGAAGAAGAAGAAAACAAGAACAAGAACAAGAACAAGAAAGAACAAGAACAAGAAGAACAAAGACAAGAAAAGAAGAACAAAGAACGAAGAACAAGAAAAGAACAAAAAGAAGAACAAGAAACAAGAACAAGAAAAGAAAACAAGAAGAACAAGAAGAACAAGAACAAGAACAAGAACAAGAAGAACAACAAGAACAACAAGAACAAGAAAACAAGAAGAACAAGAAGAACAACAAGAAGAAAACAAGAAGAACAAGAAAATATGCATATTGTATTTTGCGCTTTTTTCCCCCCAAACTTTTTGTATGTGTAATGGCTACCTGGCTAAACTTGTCTCTCAGTGAAAGGTTACTTACTGCGTAGGTTTCATTTTTTATGAGTGTTTCATTATCTCTACATCACTCTTGTCCGTTGTCCAACACATCTCCAAACTCCAAGCTCAGTGTGTACAATGTACACTGGGAACCACAATCGTGTCTTGTCCACTTTACCGGTGTGTCACTGGGAACGTCAGCAAAATTTTCGTACCAGTACTGCAGGTGCCTGTATTTTCAGGCCTGGTTACGCCAGGGTAGATTTTTAAAATAAGCGTAGAGTACAGCCCTGTCACGCAGTCTCAATCTAAAATGGAACTTGGTAGTATCATTGCTGTCATCACGAAGATGAAAACGAATCTCTCATCATTTAACTGGAATAGATTACAGCCCTGTAACCAATATCAATCTGGACACGGAAATCCATAGCATAACAATTACAGTATTTATACGGCGCCAAATCTTGACAATTCCAAATCAAAGCGCACTCACGTACCAGGCATATGCATACAGTCGACAAAGCACCTTACAATATTTGATACACAGACTGCTGTAAATAAGTAGTTGTAGAATTCGTTGTTAGGGAAAAGAGGTGGGTTTTTAAACTGGATTTAAAAGCAGAAAGGGTAGATATTAGGAAGCAGAAAAAAACACGAAAAAAGAATAAGAACACGTGTTTAATACAACTAGACAAGACAGGCGCAAATTTTCGGCCAACTGGCCTTTGTCAAGAGTAAGATCACAAACAAACAAACCCAGATACAAAAATTAGGACAAAAAGACTGAAACTTCCCTGCTGATCCGTCCAGTTTCAGTCTTTTTCTCCTAATTTTTTGTATCTGGTGTTTGTTTGTTTGCGATCTTACGCTTGACAAAGGCCAGTTGGCCGAAAATTTGCGCCTGTCTTGTCTTGTTGTATTAAACACCGTTCTTATTCTTCTTTCGTGCTTTCTTTCTGGTTCCTGTTTGCTTGAACGCAGGCAGTCACATTTCTTTTGGTTAGGTGTTAGGCCAAGGCAGAGCAGAAGTCTATTCCAGGCTGACGGTCCTGAGACAGTTAAAGAACGCTGGCCGACACTTGATAATTTAAATCTTGGGAAAAGACGTTCTCTACGGCGAACTGGCAAACCGGAAGCGAACTCCAGGACGCCCACAGCTACGCTTTGTAGACGCATGCAAAAGGGACCTTAGAAGCTCAGGGATTGACCCAGGCTCTTGGGAGACTCTGGCGGAAGACAGGGCAACGTGGAGGACAGCCTTTCAGCAAGGCGTTGTGAATGCGGAGAGGAGGAGAGCAGAAAGCGCAGACGAGAAAAGGGCTCTTCGCAAGCAACGTTCCAGAAACCAGACAACAGCGACTCAATTTGTATGTGGCAGATGTGACAGAGATTGCCACTCAAGAATCGGCCTGCACAGCCACAGCAGAAAGTGCACGTCGTGACCATAACGCCTCCTGGTGCAGACTATCATCTCCTGAGATGTAAAGAGGCCGACGATCGGACCTGAAGGGTCCTCATCATAGCATTCTGCACATTTGTACCGTGAATGATGGTTCTTCCAGTCTTGCTGTGACGGTGGCTTTGGTTTGGAGCTGTGTTCAAACAGGTTTGGGAGAGGTGAAATAATACGGGTTAGTGGTAGCGAGATGCCAGCAGTATATATCAGTTTCAGTTTCGTTTCTCAAGATGACGTCTCCGCGATCGGAACAAATTCCATGCACCAACGTCACAGGTGCCATGTGTATGGTGATCATGACACAAGCCTTAAGCCTGCACATAAACCCATGAGCTGACCAGGTCCTGAGGCCCTACCTATACTATGTTTTGCCTAGTCTATAATTATTTTATACAGGTATTTTATCAGCCTACCACTCGAATAATCTTGGTAACATGTAAATGACATGTGTATCTGTGTATCTTACCTTCAAAAAAGGAACATATACATAAATCAAATTAGTAATTAAAGGTCTGAATCACAACAAAACTAGTATTCTGTATAAACTCGTCTACATGCAGACCCCCCCCCCCCCCCCAGTCAATGCCCAAATGCTCAGCTGTCTATCAACTAGATGAAGACATTTTTTTTCTTAATCATAGATAGGTTTGTAAGTGAGCAAGTCAGTCAGCCAGTCAGTAAGTATGTAAGTGAATAAGAAGTAAGTAAGTAGGTGAATAAATAAATACAAAACAAAGGAGTATGTAGATAAATAAACAGGTAAGAGTTGAAAATAACAAATAACAGTAAATACATGCATATACCCACATGCCCGCACACAGACAATACGTATACATTCATACATACACACCCATATCGACAAAGTATGATGGCACGCTCAACAACACTACAACAACAACACTACAACACAACGCTCAACACACAGCTACAAAACAACAGCTACAAACGCTACAACAACACAGCTACAACCAACAGCACAAAAGCTAACAACAACACTACAACAACACAGCTAACAACAACTACAACAACAACAGCTACAAACAACATACAACAACAGCTACAACAACAACAAAAACCAGCTACAACAAAAACAGCTACAACAACAACAGCTACAACAACAACAGCTACAACAACAACAGCACAACAACAACAGCTACAACAACAACAGCTACAACAACAACAGCTACAACAACAACAGCTACAACAAAACAGCAACAACAAACAGCTACAACAACAACAGCTACAACAACAACAGCAACAACAAGTATCGCTAAAAAGAAGTGAGAAGCAAGACAGCTTTTTTCTTTCTTTCTTCTTTTCTTTCTGTCTTTCTTTTTTTCTTTCTTTCTTTCTTTTTTCCCCCCTATTTTGTTAGATTTTTTCCAAGTCATATTGCTAATCTCCTCTTTGTGTATATATAACAGCATTTCAGCATTTCCCCTCCGCACACCTTACAGTTACGGTAGTTTAGTTTACCTTAGGGATCTGATCAAAAGGGATTAATCACACATGGGCAATTCCTTATGCGCTTCATCCAGTCTGCCATTTGTGTTTTCTGGTAGACTTCTAGAGCCTCTGCAAAACTATGCTCTGGCAAAGTCTTGAAATGAAGGAGGGGGTGTGCAAAATGGGGGGGGGGGTAGTGAGAGGGACAGGATATACAAAACACTAAGCTGACACCAGCAATATGATACAAGTATTAAGATGGGCGGTGAACAAACCAGTTTTTCAATGTTGCAGGCTGGGATTTGAACTCCAGATATCAAACCAGGAATCCACGGCTCTATCAAAAGAACTAACCGACCCGCATAACATCATCATCATCAACAACAACATACAACAACAGTCGCGTGTGTAATGGTTAACGCAACGGACTACCGACTAGAAGGTTGTGGGTTCGAATCCCCATCAGTACCTTCAAAAATCATTGTGGGATTTAAACGGCTTAACCGGCTCCTACCCAGAGTGGGCGTGCTATGGGCTCATTGGGAAGACTGGGACCACACAGTCGAGCCTCATCCACTTCACGGATGTGGTATTGAGGGTGTTGCTCAAATCTTCTGACCAGCCCCGCAAGTGTCCCCTATTTCTCGGGCCTGGTTGACGACAGTGTATGTTATGACAGTAAGCGTAGAGTACAGCCCTGTCACGCAGTCTCAATCCTGAATTGAACTCCATAGCGTCATGATTATCATCCTCATCGACATCATCATCATCGCATAGTAAAAAAAAAATTGTGCCGGCTTCTGTGGCCATTAAGGCGGTGTAGAAAATAGGACCAACGATATAACCAACAACAACAAAGTAGCAACAAAAAGTGCATGAATGACGTATAAACGAGAGATTATCGACAAAGCGAGGGTTCAGTTTAGGGGACTGTGGTCAAGCTGGTTCACTCCAGTCAGACTAATCGGTCAGTGTGTGTCCGGCCACCCTGCAACATTACCTGCCACATTGATCAGCATTCCTTGACCCATTTGTTGCAAAATTCGTCTAAATGGGGTGAACAGAAATACATGCCTTGCAGGCCCAAATTCGTGTGGTCATTCTTATGTGACTGAAAGAAATTAGTAATATAAATATACATATATACATATAATATATATATATATATATATATATATATATAAGAGAGAGAGAGAGAGAGAGAGAGAGAGAGAGAAAAGAGAACACACACACATGTATATGCAAACATATATATATATTTAAATATATATATATATATATATAATATACTGTATATATATATATATATAATATATATATATATAATTAGAGAGAGGACAGAATATATGACACACACACACGCACACACGCACCACACACACACACGCACACACACACACACACACACACACACACACACACACACACACACACACACATACACACACACACGAATCTATCCCTTGTCGATGCAAGCACATCTCCCACCCTCT
This sequence comes from Monoplex corrugatus, assembly GCA_030674185.1. Lineage (NCBI taxonomy): Eukaryota > Metazoa > Mollusca > Gastropoda > Littorinimorpha > Ranellidae > Monoplex > Monoplex corrugatus. Next base: position 36,841,842 of record JAPXFY010000034.1, read on the forward strand.
CCGACCTTAGCCACCCTGCAAGTCCGTCCATTATTTTCTCCCTTAGTCTACACGGGGTTCTGTTCCCCCCCCCCCCCCCCCCCCCCCCTCCAGCTTTCCTGTTGTGATCAGGTGCTCTGATTTCTCTGGGATAGGGTCAGAAAACAGGATTCACGGAAAAGGGGGAATTAAGGTTTGGGCTTAAAAAGAGGACAGGTTAGGCGCATTTCTCAAATCAAAGGGCAGATTACTTCATAGACAAGGTCCAGGGAGAAGAGTGGCAGAATGGTTCAGACATTCGCCTACCAATAACTAAACTCGAGGTTCCGTTTTCCATTGAGGCTTTGACTTTTCTCCTCACTTTGACCGGAAAATCGAACTGAATGGCTAGTTCTTCGAAAGGGGTCTAAAAACGAGTCAGACCCGTGTACCTTCTGGTCTTTGCACGCTAAAGATCCCTCGGCAGTTGAAAATCGTGAAGAGCAGGGCATTCGCTTGGCTATGCTGATATATAAGATTAGAGGAGAGAAGTTGATTTCACAGATCCCTTCTCTTGAAGGTCAATTAGTTTTCTTGCCTTTCTGAACTCTTGGGAAAACATCTTGGGTGGCGCTACGCAGCGGCGACGCGTTTTTAAAGAGGTCAGCAGCCCGAGTTTCACATAAGTCCATTATCAAAACAACAAAGAAATAGGTATGACTATGAAAATGAGCAAAATATTGTAAAGAATTAAGTCCTAACGTCTGTATCGAGGGATTTTTAAACGGAAGAATATCATAAGTCCTATCCCCCCTCCCCCCCCCCCCGTGGGGATGCCGGGGGCTCTTTCAGTATGAATAGTATCACCACCTTCTGGAAATTATGTGTTAGAAATGTCCTCTTTCCTGTCACTCTCTGTCTTTCTTTCTTTGCTTTCTGTCATTTCTTCCTATCAATTTCTGTCTTGCTGGTCCATTCACCTGTATATGTTCGATAAAGTCTAACGCACTTTCTCTTATTTAGGATTGATCATTGGGTACATGTCTAAAGTGTATTTGTGGGTCTAGGGAAATGAAATCTGCAGAAGCAAATTCAGGTAATTTAGGCCATTTTTGTATATGTTTTAGTGTCCTTAGTTATGTTTAAGTTCGTATTCAGGTGTTTTTTTAAATTCCCTATGAGATAAATTGGACGGAGTGGTCAACACCAGGGGCATCTCCTTAGATTATGCGCGCGAATCCATTGATATGTATACTTAATTTTCTTTTCATTTTTTTTCTCTCTGTGGAAGTATTGTGTTTGCTCTGAAAGGGTTATAGCCCTGATATGGCCCTACTTAGTCGGCTGGGATTTAAACAAAAAATAACGATAACAATAAAGTAAGTCCGATATATCGAAAATCTGATGTCTTACTCATTTGCTCCCCTCAGTCCTGACCTTATCGGAAACGAAGACAGGAGAGAAAAAAAAAAACCCGTAGAACTAAGGCAACCATTCCCTTCCCCTCCCCCGGCCTGCTCCTCCCCCTCTCTCCCTCCCCTTCTTGCCCTGCCAACTCTCTCTCCTTGTCCCTCCCCGCTCCACTCTCTCCCTCCTTGTCCATCCCCGCCCCCCCTCTCTCTCTCTCTCCTTGTTCATCCTCGCCTCTCTGTCACTCTCCTTGTTCATCCTCGTCTCTCTCTCTCTCTCCTTATCCATCCTCGTCTCTCTCTCTCTCTTCTTATCCATCCTCGCCTCTCTCTCTCTCTCCTTATCCATCCTCACCTCTATCTCTCTCCTCTCTCCTTATCCATCCCGCCTCTCTCTCTCTCTCTCCTATCCATCCCGCCTCTCTCTCTCTCTCCTTATCCATCCTCGCCTCTCTCTCTCTCTCTCCTTATCCATCCCGCCTCTCTCTCTCTCTCCTTATCCATCCCGCCTCTTTCTCTCTCTCTCTCTCTCTCTCCTTATTCATCCTCGCCTCTCTCTCTCTCCTTATCCATCCTCGCCTCTCTCTCTCTCTCCTTATCCATCCTCGCCTCTCTCTCTCTCTCCTTATCCATCCTCGCCTCTCTCTCTCTCTCTCCTTATCCATCCTCGCCTCTCTCTCTCTCTCTCTCCTTATCCATCCTCACCTCTCTCTCTCTCTCTCCTTATCCATCCTCGCCTCTCTCTCTCTCCTCCTTATCCATCCCGCCTCTCTCTCTCTCTCCTTATCCATCCTTCACCTCTCTCTCTCTCTCTCTCTCCTTATCCATCCTCCCTCTCTCTCTCTCTCTCTCTCTCCTTATCCATCCTCGCCTCTCTCCTCTCTCTCTCCTCCTTATCCATCCTCGCCTCTCTCTCTCTCCTTATCCATCCTCCTTACCCTCTCTCTCTCTCCTTATCCATCCTCGCCTCTCTCTCTCTTCCTTATCCATCCTGCCTCTCTCTCTCTCTCTCCTTATCCATCCTTCCCTCTCTCTCTCTTCCTTATCCATCCTCGCCTCCTCTCTCTCTCCTTATCCATCCTCCCCTCTCCCTCTCTCTCCTTATCCATCCTCGCCTCTCTCTCTCTCTCTCTCTCTCTTATCCATCCTCGCCTCTCTCTCTCTCTCTCCTCTCTTCTCCTTATCCATCCTCGCCTCTCTCTCTCTCTCCTTATCCATCCTCGCCTCTCTCTCTCTCTCCTTATCCATCCTCCTCCTCTCTCTCTCCTTATCCATCCTCGCCTCTTCTCTCTCTCTCTTCTTATCCATCCTCCTCTCTCTCTCTCTCCTTATCCATCCTCGCCTCTCTCTCTCTCTCTCTTATCCATCCTCCGCCTCTCTCTCTCTCTCCTTATCCATCCTCGCTCTCTCTCTCTCTCTCCTTATCCATCCTCAGCCTCTCTCTCTCTCTCTCCTTATCCATCCTCGCCTCTCTCTCTCTCTCTTATCCATCCTCCCTCTCTCTCTCTCTCCTTATCCATCTCCCTACCTCTCTCTCTCTCTCCTTATCCATCCTCCTCTCTCTCTCTCTACTATCCATCCTCACCTCTCTCTCTCTCTCTTATCCATCCTCACCTCTCTCTCTCTCCTCCTTATCCATCCTCGCCTCTCTCTCTCTCTCCTTATCCATCCTTACCTCTCTCTCTCTCTCTCCTTATCCATCCTCACCTCTCTCTCTCTCTCTCCTTATCCATCCTCCCTCTCCTCCTCTCTCTCCTTATCCATCCTTCACCTCTCTCTCTCTCTCTGTCCTTATCCATCCTTACCTCTCTCTCTCTCTGTCCTTATCCATCCTTACCTCTCTCTCTCTCTCTTCTTATCCATCCTCACCTCTCTCTCTCTCCTTATCCATCCTCACCTCTCTCTCTCTCTGTCCTTATCCATCCTTACCTCTCTCTCTCTCTCTCTCCTTATCCATCCTTACCTCTCTCTCTCTCTCTCCTTTCCATCCTTACCTCCTCTCTCTCTCTCCTTATCATCCTCCCTCTCTCTCTCTCCTTATCCATCCTCCCTCGCCTCTCTCTCTCTCCTTATCCATCCTCGCCTCCCCTCTCTCTCCCTTATCCATCCTCGCCTCTCTCTCTCTCTCTCTCCTTGTCCGTCCTCCCTCTCTCTCTCCTTGTCCGTCCCCCCTCTCTCTCTCCTTGTCCGTCCCCGCCCCCCTCTCTCTCTCTCTCCTTGTCCGTCCCCCTTCTCTCTCTCCTTGTCCGTCCCCCCTCTCTCTCTCCTTGTCCGTCCCCCCCCCTCTCTCTCTCTAATTCCGCTTTGGTGCTGGACTAGTTTCCGCGCTAAACGCTGATTGGTCGATCTTTGATTTGATCGGCAGGTCCCCTGTCTTTTACGTCATCGGCCCCAACGCTACGGAGGTTTAATTATCGTTATATACACCACCCCACCCCCACCCCACCCCAAGCATACCCCCTACCTCTCTTCCTCTCTCCCTATCTCTCTCTCTGTCTGTCTGTCTCTCTCTCTCTGTCTCGCTCTCTCTCTCTCTCTCACTCACTCTCTCGCTCTCTCTCTCTCTCTCACTCACTCTCTCTCTTTCTCACTCACTCTCTCTCTCTCTCACTCACTCTCTCTCTCACTCACTCACTCACTCTCTCTCTGTCTCTCTCTCTGTCTTCTCTCTCTCTCTCTCTCTCTGTCTCGCTCTCTCATCACGTTTGAATGATTAAATACGATCAAGTTGACGGCATGTGAATTATTGGGAATAATCCGGCAAAAAGCTAGCAGATATTAAGGTGGTAGAGCGAACAGTCGCTGTACCGATTGCCAACCGTTATCCAACACTCTGACTGTATAAAAAGCCAGCCACAGCGAATGCCAGAGCTAGCAGAGAAAAGACAGAGAGTGGAAGAACGTCTAGAATCGAAGGAAACAAAGTGTACGGATCATTTTGAAGGACCGTCAAACAAATCTCGTGTTGTTGTTGATGATAAGGACAGTTTGACTTCAGTGAAACTGCCAAGTTTCCGAAGAGCGAGGGAGGGAGAGAGAGAGAGAGAAGAAGAAAAGAAAAATACTTTTAGCAGCCTCTAATTTGTTGTGTATGTTCACATTTGTCAAATATACAAAAGTTGTTTGAAAAAAAAAAAAAAAAAAAAGCGAGAAAGATCTTGAGACTTAAAAAACGTCAGAAGTTGTTTGGTAAACAGAACTGGTTCTGTATAGAAGTAAAAGATGTAACTATCTCCAAACGCGATACACACATATAATATAAAGGAGGAAAAGTGAGGGTATTTTACCTCCAAGATACAGGTTGAATCAGCTGATTACTTGGCAGTGAGTCAGACAAAGCGAAGAAGAAGAAGAGGAGAGAGAGAAGGTGTAGGTGGGAGGACTGGCGAGTTGCGGAGGGTTGCTTGAAGTGACCAGCGTGACGTCACGGTGCAAGAGTGATGTACCGCCCGTGTCTGCCGCATCTGGTCCTGCTGCTGTTTTATCTGCTGCTGCCTTGGAGTCCATGGACGTGAGTACCTGTGTGTGTGTGTGTGTGTGTGTGTGTGTGCGTTGTTGTGCGTGTGTGTGTTTCGTGTGTGTATGTGTTTGTGTTGTCGTTTTGTGTGTTTTGTGTGTGTGTGTGTGTGTGTGTGTGTGTGTGTGTGTTGTGTTGTGTATTATATTTATATATATATATATATGTGTGTGTGTGTGTGTGTGTGTGTGTTGTGTGTGTAAGTGTGTATTGTGTGTGTAGTGAGTGAGGAGTGTGTTGGGGGAGGAGAGAGATATGTCACTTGTGGGAATGTCTGGAACTTTTCAGCGCTATTCCCATCATCTGGAAATTTTGTTCTAGAAATTTCCTCCTTTCTGTCACGTTCAATATTTCTGACTTACTCCTCTGCTTACAATTTTCTTATATTTTCTGCCTTGCTGGTCCATTCACCTGTCAGTGTTCTACAAAGTCTCACATATTCTCTATTAGGATAGATTGTTGGACTTTTGCATCAACTACATTTTTTGTCGCTAAGAAAATGTGAATGCAGGAAAAATTTTTGATAATTAAATCGGCCAAGCCAAAACAGCATTCAAGAAGATGAAAAGCATTCTTGCCAACAAATGCCTGTCAATTAACACCAGGAAGAAAGTTCTTGAATGTTATATAGAACCAATACTGTTATACGGTTGTGAGGCGTGGACAGTCAACAAGCAAAGCCAGAATAAGATTCAGGCAGCCGAGATGTAGTTTCCAAGAAGAATGTTGAGAGTTCCATGGACAGCAAAGAAACAAACGAGACAGTCTTGATGGAGGCAGACACAAGTAGATCATTCATAAGGAAGATTAGGAAAAGACAGACAACATTTATAGGCCATTTAAGAGGAAAGGGGAATTGGAGCACCTGGTCACAACGGGAAAGCTGGAGGGAAAGAGAGCACCGGGTAGACCAGGGAGAAGACACTAGACGGACTTGCAGAGTGGCTGGGGACGAGTAGGGTGGAAGAGATGCTTGAGGCAACAAGTAATAGAGACAGATGGAAGTCCATAATCGCCAACGCCATGCGGTATGGCACCTAATGATGAAGATGAAGACGTTTTAATCTGTTTTAGTGTCTTTATATTGTGTTTAAATTTGTATTTCATTTGTGCAATTTTTAAACCCCCAGTGATAAATTAGGAAGAATGGTCAACACCAGGAGCATGTCCTTAGATTATGTGCGGGAATATCTTGGTACGTGTACTTTATTTTGTTTTCCATCTTTTTCCATGGGTCATCAAGGTGTTGTGTGTGTCTTTAAGTTATTATAGTCCTGATATATAGCTGTCTACACTCGACTGGGCTTTGAATAATACTAACGACACCAACAATAATAATAATGGTAATGTTAATAATAATAATAATAATAATAATAATAATAATGATCATCGTAATAATAATAATGATGATGATGATGGTGATGATGATGATGATGATGATAATGATGATGGTGATGATGATGATGATGATGATGATGATAAGTAAATAGAGGAAGAAAAAGTATGTGTGTGCATGTGTATGTGTGTGAGTGTGTGTATATGGCGAGAGATATGAAAATTATTGGGAAGGAGGGAGGGTGGGATGGAGAACGAGAGAGAGAGAGGGAGAGAGAGAAAAGAAAGATGGAGAGAGGGGGAGAGAGAGAGAGACATAGAGAGAGACAGAGACAGAGACAGAGAGAGAGAGAGACAGAGAGAGACACAGAGATAGAAACAGAAAGAGAGACACAGAGAGAGACACACACACATACAGAGACACAGAGATAGAAAGAGAGAGAGACAGAGAGACAGACACACACACACACACACACACACACACACACACACACACAGATAGAAACAGAAAGAGAGACACACACAGAGAGAGAGAGAGAGAGAGAGAGAGAGAGAGAGAGACAGAGAGAGACAGAGAGAGACAGAGAGAGACAGAGAGAGAGACAGACAGAGACACAGAGATAGAAACAGAAAGAGAGAGAGTGTGTGTGTGCGTGTGTGTGTGTGTGTGCGCACGCGCGCGTGCGTGTGCGTGTGTGTGTGTGTGTGTGTAGAAAGAGAGAGAGGGGAGATGAGAGCATATAAATAGAGAGAGAGCATAAAACACATAGAGCTGGGTGGTGTAGGGTAGGGTAGGGTAGGGTAGGGTAGGGTAGGGTTAGGGTGGAATCAAGATACGAACCATGTACTAACACAATAGTTCACACCTTGGCAAGTACTCCAGCTCTCTTCTTGACTTTCTCTCTCCATGGATTGGGATCACGGATTGGGTACAATAAAGACCTGACTAATCTCCTCACACCACCCCCCCCCCCCCACCACCCGTCCTACACGTAAGCTGATTTCTTGCGCAAAGGTTCACAGAGTTTGTACATATCGACTTATAAAGTATTCACTTGACGCTTGCTGCCAAGAAAACACAGCAAAAGCTTCCAGTCTGTTCCCGTAGGCTGACCTGCAATCACCTTAGGACACGCAGCACTTTTAAAGAGATAAACAAAGGGAGTTAATTACGTCAGGAACATTTGCCGATGGCTAGGTATAAGAAATCAAAAACAAGCACCAGTCGCCGTGGTGTAGTGGTTAACGCAACGGACTACCGACTGGAAGGTTGTGGGTTCCAATCCCCATCAGTACCTTAAAAAAATTATTGTGGGATTTTTCGGCTCTAACCGCCTCCTACCCAGAGTTGGGCGTGCTATGGGCTCATTGGGAAGACTGGAACCACACAGTCGAGTCTCATCCACTTCATGAATGTGTCATTAAGGGTGTTGCTCAAATCTTCTGACCAACACCGCGGGTGTCTGTATCTCTCGGGCCTGGTTGACGCCAGGATATATTACGATAGTAAGCGTAGAGTACAGCCCTGTCACGCAATCTCAATCCTAGATGGAACTCCATAGCATCATGGTTATCATCCTCATCGACATCATCATTATCGCATTGTAAAAACTGTTTCAGCTTCTGTGGCCATTAAAGTGGCGTAGAAAAAGGGACGAAAATAAAAAAAAGGTGAGCACAAAGGTAACCTCCCTGAGTGCAATGATCCTAAAAAAAAAAACCCAAAAAAAAAGAAATCTAAAACAAGTGTGACTGCCCGCGTTCAAGCAAACAGGAACCAGAAAAAACACGAAAACAGAATCAGAACGCGTATTTAATACAACCAGACGAGACAGGCGCAAATTTTCGGCCAACTGGCCTTTGTCAGGCGTGATTGTACGATCACAAACAAACAAACAAACACCAAATACAAAATTATGAGAAAATGACTGAAACTTCCCTGCTGCTTCGTCCAGTGGGAGAAAGGGACTTAAAAAGTCAGGTATTAGAAAACAGTGAAACTGTGAACAAAACAAAAACAAACAATAAAACAAACAACAACAACAACAAAAAGAGAAAAAGACAAAACTTTCAGTAGCACGAAACTCTGAGGAATGCTGGACAGCAGAAGATCCTCATAGGATAAGCGCCCCCCCCCCCCCCCCTTCCTTTATTTCTAACGTAAAATTGTTTGAAGACATGTTTACACACAAAAAACAAACAAACAAACGACCTGTCTTTTTTTTGTTTTGTTTTGTTCGTTCTGTTTTGCTTTGTTTGTTTTGTTTGTTTGTTTGTTGTTTGTTTTGTTTGTTTGTTTGTTTGTTTTGTTTTGTTTTTTGTTTTGTTTTGTTTTTTGTTTTGTTTTGTTTTGTTTTTGTTTGTTTTGTTTTGTTTGCTCTGTTTTGTTTTGTTTGTTTGTTTTGGTTTTGTTTTGTTTGTTTGTTTTGGTTTTGTTTGTTTTTGTTTTGTTTTTGTTTTGTTTTGTTTTTGTTTGTTTTGTTTTTGTTTTTTTGTTTTTTGTTTTTTGTTTGTTTGTTTTTTGTTGTTGTTGTGTTGTTTGTTGTTTTTTGTTGTTTGTTTGTCTGTTTGTATTTTTGTTTGTTTGTTTGTTTTGAAAAGGTATGATCTACAAAACAACAGACCATACTCTCACCTGTCGGCGTCATCACCGGGTTCGGTGTTGGCCGCTGACATCATAATCTCTCTCCAGGCCACTCTGTCTTGACTTTTGTGGACAACTTCTTGAATATTTAAGTCACTGATGTTGGTTATGTTCTTGATGTATGAGACTGGAGGTCTGCCTTTCTTCCTTTTTGCTGCTGTTTTTCCTTGAAAGATGGCTGCCACGAGGTCCGTGTTCTTGCTACGTGACACATGGCCAATGGATTTTAGTCTTCTCTCGTTGATCTCTTTTTAAAAAAAAAATAAAAAAAATATTTTTTTAAAAAATTTATTTATTTATTTTTTTTTTTGTCTCTCGTTGATCTCTGCTAGTACTTTTCTGGTGGCATCAAGTTCTTCCAGGACACTTTTATTTAGTTCTTCTGTCTGATTATTTGACGCCTTGTAGTCTTCGATAAGACCATATTAAGGTACATAAATCTGATGACGTTTGTCTAAACAGCCCGGCCGTAATTGTTGGCGGGATTACGAAATGTTCCCCTCCCTAAGCTCTGGCCTAGTCAAACCACGTTAGCGTCCGTAAGCAAGAAGGCGTGACGCTCCGTTGTCTAATCTGACACTAATACGGCCTAATACTGACCCCAGCCTCCCCCTACCTCACCCCACAATACCCCCCTCCCACTTGTTGGCAATACTACTTATCCCGATAGACCTCTGACGTCACGCGGCTTTACGGTTGATAAGAACGGAAAGTGTATTTGGAAGGAGGGAAAGAAGGTGCCTTATATTTAACGTCTGTTCACAATAGTAATTCTTGAAAAAAACAAAAACAAAACCAAAAACAAAAAAAACACAGTCGCCGTGGTGTAGTGGTTAACGCAACGAACTACTGACTGGAAGGTTGTGGGTTCGAATCCCCATCAGTACCTTCAAAAATCATTGTGAGATTTTTCGGCTCTAACCGGCTCCTACCCAGAGTTGGGCGTGCTATGGGCTCGTTGGGAAGACTGGGACCACACAGTCGGGTCTCATCCACTTCACGGATGCGTCATTGAGGGTGTTGCTAAAATCTTCTGACCAGCACCACAGGTGACTGTATCTCGCGGGCCTGGTTGACGCCAGGATATGTTATGATAGTAAGCGTAGACCACAGCCCTGTCGCGCAGTCTCAATCCTAGATGGAACTCCTTAGCATCATGATTATCATTCTCTTCGACATAGTCATCATCGCATTGAAAAAAAACTGTGCCAGCTTCTGTGGCCATTTAGGTGGCGTAGAAAATGGGACAAAAAAAGAAAAAGCAATGAAAAGGAAAGAGGAGTACCACCTGTACCTTCTTAGTCGTCTTACAACATGGGAATAGAGGACGATAAAAAAAAGTTTAGCAATTTAGGCAGTTTATGACTGATAACGTGCAGAGAGATTCCAGTACCAAAACACATTAATTATTATCCAAAACAACAATGATGTTCAGATGGAACAGAATAAATCTTCCCAATGAATACGGTATACATTATCCAAAACAAGTGTGACTGCCCGCGTTCAAGCAAACAGGAACCAGAAAAAAACACGAAAGAAGAATACGAACGCGTATTTAATACAACCAGGCAAGACAGGCGCAAATTTTCAGCCAACTGGCCTTTGTCAAGGTAAGATCACAAACAAACAAACACTAGATACAAAAAAATTGAGAGAAAGACAATGAAGACAGCAGCAGGGAAGTTTCAGTCTTTTTCTCAAAATTGTTGTAACTGGCGTTTGTTTGTTTGTGATCTTACGCTTGACAAAGGCCAGTTGGCCGAAAATTTGCGCCTGTCTTGTTTTGTTGTATTAAATACGCGTTCGTATTCTCTTACATTAATAGTTTTCAATTTCTCAAGATGACGCCTCCGCGCTCGGAATGACTTCCGCATGCACTAACGTCATAGGTGCTATGTGATGGAGAAGATCCAGAATGATCACAACACAAGCCTTAAGCTTATACATAAACCCAAGAGCTGACCAGGTCCTGAGGTCCTACCTAGATAGTTCCATAACCATTAGGTGGTAGGGGAGCGAGGTGACAGAGACCTCATTTTTTTCCCGGGACCAGCACCAAGTTACCGTTAAATACTACATACAGGAATACGATGGAAAGCTGAGCTGGGGCCCACACATATTAAGAGGGAAATGACTGTTGTATGTACCATTGGTAGAAACAGAAATGATGTGGTCTTTTACTTATTTGCGCCCCGTGGGAATGCCGGGGGATCTTTCAGTATAAATAGTATCCCCACCTTCTGGATATTATGTGCTAGAAATTTTCTCTTTTTTGTCACTCTCTCTGTTATTGCCTTGTTCCTTTGTTTATTGTTTTTGTTTGTTTGTTTGTTTGTTTTCCTTGCTGGTCCATTCACCTGTATGTGTTCGAAAAAGTCTTGCGTATTTTTCTTAGGATTGATAATTCAGCGCATTTTGGGTTATAGGGAAGTGAGATATGCGGAAGCAATTTAAAGTAATTTATGCCCGTTTTTATATATGTTTTGGTGTCCTTAGGTATGCTTAAATTTGTATTCAAGTGGTGTAGTTTAAATTCCATGTGTGATGACTTAGACGGAATGGTCAACGTCAGGGGCATATCCTTAGATTATGCACGCGAATGCATTGATATATGTACTTAATTTTCTTTTTCTTTTTTTCCTGTTGAAGTATGTTTTGAACTGATCATAGCCCTGATATGGCTCTACGAAGTCGGCTGGGCTTTAAACAACAATAACAATAACAAAACTAATCATTAGTAGTAGTAGTAGTAAAAGTAATAGTATTTTTATAATTATTATTATTATTATCATCATTTGTTTCTAAGAAGAATGTTGACAGTTCTATCGACAGCAAAGAAAACAAACGAGACAGTCTTGATGGAGGCAGACACAAGTAGATCACTCATAAGGAAGATTAGGAAAAGACAAGCAACATTTATAGGCCATTTTATGAGGAAGGGGGATTTGGAGCACCTGGTCACAACGGGAAAGCTGGAGGGAAA
>JAPXFY010000034.1:36873687-36876187 GCA_030674185.1 Monoplex corrugatus
TCATTTAAACGAATATCATGCCGTGCTGCTATCCGCACGCTGTTTACTGTCAACACACGTCACAGAGTCAAAGGATTAAGTTTTAGCAGTTGACGGATAGGGTGCGGGAGTCAAAAAGGGTTAAACCGTGTCAAGAAGAGGACAAGACTCGAGTCTCCAGTCTGGAACATGGCATTTTTTTTTCTAAGTTTCCATATTAAATCCAAAACAAGTGCGACTGCCCGCGCCCAAGCAAACAGGAACCAGAAGAACAAGAAACCCAATGTAAGCGCGTATTCAACAAAACAAGACAAGACAAGCGCAAATTTTCGGCCAACCGGCCTTTGTCAAGCGCGAACGCACGGTCACAAACAGACCACAAACACCAAACAACGGATAATAAAAAGAGGACTAAAAACTTCCCTGCCGCCTCGTCCAGTGGATACATGGGCATTCCATTTGGTCCCATTTTATCCACTGGACGAGGCGGCAGGGAAGTTTTTAGTCCTCTTTTTATTATCCGTTGTTTAGTGTTGTTTGTGGTCTGTTTGTGACCGTGCGTTCGCGCTTGACAAAGGCCGGTTGGCCGAAAATTTGTGCTTGTCTTGTCTTGTTTTGTTGAATACGCACTTACATTGGTTTTCTTGTTCTTCTGGTTCCATATTAATATTTTCAGCCTCACCTAGGTGAATCAGTGGGAGAAAAGGATTCAGCCTACCATTCTCACAGCACCCAGTCAGTAAGGGACTTTACCTTCCTATTTCACGTCTTGTTTACAGATCAGCATGATTTCATCTCGTTGGAACGGCAATGGCAAAGAGTCCGATGCTGTGAGCCTGGTCAAGGATGATCTGTACGTATTGCTTGGGTTGGGTTGGTGGGTGAGTTGGGTGGGTTGGGTTGGGTTCGGGGGTGGGGTTAGTTTGGGTTGGTTTGGGGTGGCTTTGGGGTGGGTTGGATGGGGTGGGTTGGGCTGGGAGGGATTGGGTGTGGGGTGAGGGTGGGGTGGGTTGGATGGGGGTGGGTTGGGCTGGGTTGGGTTGGGCTGGGTTGGGTGGGGCTGATGTGTTTTGTGCTGTGTGGGGTTTATGGATGGTTTGTACGTATTGCTACATTGGGTTGGGTTGGGTTGGGTTGGGCAGGTTGGGTTGGGTTGGGTTGGGTAGATGGAACTGGGTTGGAATGGGTTTTTGGATTGGTTTGGGTTGGTATTGTTGGATTGGGTTGGGTTGGTAGTTGGGTTGAGTGGGTTGGTTGTTGGGTGGATTGAATTGGGTTGGGTTGGGTTGGGTTGGGTTGGATTGGTTGGTGGCTGGGTTGGGTTGGGTTGGGTTGGGTTGTGGTTGGGTTGGGTTGGTTGGGTTGGTTTTGGTTGGGTTGGGTTGTGTTGGGTTTAGTTAAGTTCAGCGGTTCGTTGGTTGGGCAGGATCATGGTTGGTTATCGGTCATGGTTCAGATCATGGATCTGGTCAGGCGTATGTTGTCATGCTAAGCTGTGCTGTCACTGCATTGCGTGGCGTCATTTTGTACTGCACTGAACCACAGGCAACATTTATGGGCCATTTTATGAGGAAAGGGGAATTGGAGTACCTGGTCACAACAGGAAAACCGGAGGGAAAGAGAGCACCAAGTAGACCCAGGGAAAAAAATATTGGACAGACTTGCAGGGTGGCTGAGGACAGAGAGGGTGGAAGATGTGCTTGCGGCAACAAGGGATAGATGCGTATGGAAGGCCATGATCGCCAACGCCATGTGGCAAGGCACTTGATGATGATGATGACGATGATGATGATGCTGATGATGATGATGGTGATGATGATGATGATGATGATGATGATGATACGACGACGACGACGATGACGACGACGATGACGACGACGACGACGACGACGACAACGACGACGACGATGATGATGATGATGATGATGATGATGTGATGATGACGACGACGACGACGACGACGATGATGATGATGACGACGACGACGATGATGATGATGACGACGACGACGACGACGGCGATGACGATGACGATGATGATGACGATGATGATGATGATGGTTGAACCATGTCCAGTTCGTGCCATGGTCATGTTGTGTCAGTGTCACGTAAGTCACGCCATGTGCCATATTCGTGTCATGTATCCTGCCACGTGATGAGTGTCACACATGTCATACGTGACACGTCAGGTACAACGTGACGGTGGACACTGGCAGCACAGGTGACAGCGAGGTGGAGCTAACGGCCCGACACTACGAAACGGTCTACTTGGCCAGCCAGACAGGAGCAGCGAGGGCAGAGGTTCAAGACCTCATCTTTCAATCAGTGGTGGAGGCCGAGGTCCAGGTTAGTGTTATGGATTGGACAGCTGTGTGTTGTGTGGGGGTGTGGGGGTGGGGATGGGTCCGTATGTTTGTGTGTGTGTGTGTGTGTGTGTGTGTGTGTATGGGGGTGTGGGGTGGGGATGGGTCCGTATGTTTGTGTGTGTGTGTGGTGTGGTGTGTGTGTTGTATCTGTGTGTG
>JAPXFY010000034.1:36888687-36891187 GCA_030674185.1 Monoplex corrugatus
GGCAATGCCCTGCTCTTCACGATTTTCAACTGCCGTGGGATCTTTAACGTGCGCAGTCAGAAGGCACACGGGTCTGACTCGTTTGTCGTCCACTTCCGAAGGACTAGACGTTCAGTTTGATTTTCCAGTCAAACTGAGGAGAAAAGTCGAGGTCTCTACGGGGAGCAAACCATGGAACCTCGAGTTTAATTATTGGCAGGCGAACGTCTGAACCATTCTGCCACTCTTCTCCTGAAATCCTGTGTAATGTGAAGTTGAGTCTAATTAAGTTGAGTAAACATGAAAAAAAAATTATTCATATTCTGTCTGTGTACAGCTGTGGCGAGTAGGATGCGAATGCCTCAGGCCCGGCCCAACGACGCTTTTATCCGTGAAGTGTCGGTGTCTGGCAGTGCAGGGGACTATACCATCACCATTGACCCCTTCCTGTGTGGACATGATCTGCCCCTCATCTCCGTGCAGTCCAGCTCCGTGAGTTGTGCATGTTGATGGCTTGGGTGCGGGAGTCAAAGGGTTAATTTTTTTTTGCAGTTGATGGATAGGATGTGAGTCAAAGGGTTAACTTTTGGCAGTTTTTTTTTTGTTTTTTTGTTTTTTTGCCGTTGATGGATAGGGTGGGGACGTCAAAGGGTTAAATTTCTTTTGCAATTGATGATAGGGTGCGGGAGTCAAAGGGTTACGTTTTTTGCAGTTGATGGATAGGGTGAGGGAGGTTTGCAGCTGATGGATAGGGTGCGGGAGTCAAGGGTTAAGTTGTTGCAGTTGATGGCTAGGGTGCGGGAGTCAAAGGGTTAAGTTTTTTTGCAGTTGATGGATAGGGTGGGGACTCAAAGGGTCAAGTTGTTGCAGTTGATGGCTGGGGTGTGGGAGTCAAAGGGTTAAGTTTCTGCAGGTTTTATATATTTTTTTCAATTGATGGGTAGGGTGAGGGGGTCAAAGGGTTAAGTTTCTGCAGGTTTTTTTTTTTTTTTTTTAGGTTGATGGGTAGGGTGAGGGGGTCAAAAGGTTAAGTTTCTGCAGTTGATGGAGGGCGCGGTAGTCAAAGGGTTAATTTTTTTTGCAGTCGATGGATAGGATGAGGGAGTCAAAGGGTTAAGTTTTTCCAGTTGTTTGTTTGTTTGCTTGTTTTTGCAGTTGATGGGTAGGGTTTTTTTTCTTGTTGATGAATATGGTGAGCGAGTCAAAGGATGAAGCTTTTTGTAGTTGATGAATAGGGTGCGGGAGTAAAAGGGTTAATTTTTTTGCAGTTGACAGATAGGGTAAGGGAGTCAAAGGGTTATTAGGTGAGATGCACGATTGGTTAAAATGGCGCTGTAATTCTGTCAACATGGTATAAAACATTCAACCTTCGCACTTGAAACAAAAGCACATGCAGATCTGTTGTGACGACAAAGACAAAAAAAAGTGACCTTCCCCCACGAAACGAGTCGCTTGTCAACTCACTTTTTTTGCCGTTAGTGCTCAAAGCAAGAAAGAGGGTTGTCAGGGTTCGATTTTGCAAATTTGATTTCAGTCCATGCTGTAAGTCTTCCTGTACATGCTACTTTCTATAAATGTCTTACAATTCTTGTCTTGTTAAAATGTTCGTTGAAAATACCTGCACAACGGTTGTTGTTCTTTTGGGGGGGGGGGGGGGGTTGTTTTGTTTGTTGTTGTTTTTTTGGTTGGTTGGGGTTTTTTGTTGTTGTTTTTTGTTGTTTTGGTTTTTTGTTGTTGTTGTTTTCGTTTTATTTTGTTTTGGTTTGGTTTGGTTTTTCGTTTTGTCTGTTTTTTTTCCCCTGCACAATAGTTTACAGCCACACATTAAGAAAGGAAAAAGAACTTCGAAAATGCCTGTTTTGAACAACTAGTTTCCTCCTTTACTTTCTCAAACAGACTCGTCAAACCGCACATATGTTATTGACAAGCACGCAGACATTAGGAAGATTGGGTCTTGGTTAATAGGGAAGAGTTATTGCTAAAATTTGTGATTTGGTTTTCCTTGGTTGTTCTCAAATGGCGAATCAAAGAGGTACTTATCTTCCAAAACCCATATCTCAGAAACTAAACATCTGATTTCAAAACACTTTTCACTGAAAGAACAGAAAGCGCACACGAGAATTCTGCAATAAAGTAAAAAAAAAAAAAAAAAAAAAAAATCAGCTGGCGACAAACGACTCATTTCATAGGAGATGATCATATTATGTTGATCATATGGCAGCAAATGACTCATTTCGTGGGCGATGGTCGTATCATTTTGATCACATGGCGACGAACGACTCATTTCTTGGGAAATGTCATATTACTTTTATTACATAGTGACAAACGACTCATTTCATGGGATATGATCAATTATTTCGATCACATGGCGATTTCGATCACATGACGATTTTGATCACATTGCGACAAGCGACTCATTTCATGGGAGATGGTCATATCATTTTTGATCACTTGGCGACAAAAGACTCATTTCATGGGAGATGGTCATATTATCATCTTAGTGCCAAAATACCCAAGACGA
>JAPXFY010000034.1:36903687-36908687 GCA_030674185.1 Monoplex corrugatus
ACCAAGGAACCCATAAAGGTACGCGTGCATTTGTTCGAGTGCATGCAAACTTAGAAAAGTGCTCATGCCCTTGGTTGAATGCACTTAAGCTAAAAGCTTAGGAACTCGTCATGTATGTGCCTGTCTTGTGGAGTGTGGACTTAGAAAAGTGCTCATGCACTTTGTTGAATGCGCTTAAGCTAAGTGCTGAGGAACCTGTCATGTATGTGCCTGTCTTGTGGAGTGTGGACTTAGAAAAGTGCTCATGCACTTTGTTGAATGCACTTTAAGCTAAGTGCTGATGAACCTGTCATGTATGTGCCTGTCTTGTGGAGTGTGCGTGTACTACATAAGGGTGTGAGTATATTTTGTTGGGTGCACGTGAACTACCCTTACTGACTCCATGGTATGGAGCTCTTAAAAGCATGTGTGCACTTTTGTGGTGCATCCCAGAACTGCGCACAGTGTCATAAATCAAGGTCATTATAAAGGTGCTTGTGTACTTTTTTGTGGAATACGCACGAATTCGTAAAAACACACAACGTGTGTTACTTTGTAAAGTGTGCATGAACTCATAAAGATATATTTGTGTGTATATTTGTGTGTGCGTGTGTGTTCGTACGTGTGTGTGTGTGTGTGCGTGTGTGTATATAAATATATACATATATATATATATATATATGTATATATATATATATATATATATAACATATACATATATATATGTATATGTATATACATGTATTAAGTGCGTTTCTGGCCCTAGGGAGGTGAGATATACGGAAGCAGTTTTAGGTAAGAAGGCATATTTAATACAACAAGACAAGACAGGCGCAAATTTTGGCCATCTGGCCTTTGTCAAGCGTAAGATTACATACAAACAAACACTAGATACAAACTAAGTAACATAACTCTTGAGAGTCACGGAGTTATCTCTCATGTAGAATTTCTCAAACCCAACACAGTTTGCGCTACCCATTCAGCTAGCATAGACGCAGCCACAAAGCATAAAGAGTTATGTTACTTAGTTGATATTTAAAATTGTCCCTGCTTCCCTCTTATTTCCTTTGGTACTAAATTAAAAAAATTAGGATAAAAAGACTGAAACTTCCCTGCTGCTCCTTCCTGTGTGAGTAAAGGAAGTTTCTTGTCCACAGATTATGGCACAGGCTATGCTTTGATGTTTCTTGTCCACAGACTATGGCACGGGCTATGCTTTCGACCCCAAGCAGCTGTCCATCACAGAGGGTGACTGTGTCCAGTGGCAGTGGACCACACCATCGTTCGTGGCTGGCATCGCCTATGGCATTTACCAGACCGCCACCGACACGGACAAGGTCACCATGACTGGAGGCTTTGAATCTTCCGGAGGGAACTCTGCCAATGGTAAGGTTTCTGTTGCCTTCTTCGTGTAGATTGATAATCTTTCTTCATGATTAAGAAAGAGTAGGAAAAGACAGGCAACATTTATAGGCTTTTTTTATGAGGACAGGGGAATTAGCGGCATGATCATCATCATCATCGACATGATCATCATCGCATTGTAAAAAACAAAACTGCCCCATCTTCCGTGGCCATTAAAGTGGCGTGGAAAATGGGATGAAAAAAAAAAGGTGAGCACCAAGGTAGCGTCTCCGAGTGCGATGATCCTTAAAAAAACACTTTTTTTTGTGTGTGGAATTTTCCTATTTTCATTTTCATATAACAACCAATGGCTGCCTTTCTACTTTCGATTTATTAGGCAATTGCTTTTCACGAAGGCAGCCAATGGTGAACAGAGCTGTAGCGTTCAGTTTTATATACAATTTTTCAACCATGCGCAGAGAGGTACGCACCAAGAAGATGTGCCTATGAAGTACGCTGTAGCGTTTCTTGATGAACAAAGAGTTGTGTTAAACTGTCTATGTTTGTCTGATGAAGAAAGAGTTGTGTTAAACTGTCTATGTTTGTCTGATGAAGATAGAGTTCTGTTAAACTGTGTATGTTTGTCTGATGAAGATAGATTGTGTTAAACTATATTTGTCTGATGAACAACGAGTTCTGTTAAACTGTCTGCGTTTGTCTGATGAAGATAGAGTTGTGTTAAACTATGTTTGTCTGATGAAGATAGAGTTGTGTTAAACTGTCTATGTTTGTCTGATGAAGATAGAGTTGTGTTAAACTATGTTTGTCTGATGAAGTTAGAGTTGTGTTAAACTATGTTTGTCTGATGAAGATAGAGTTGTGTTAAACTATGTTTGTCTGATGAAGATAGAGTTGTGTTAAACTATGTTTGTCTGATGAAGATAGAGTTGTGTTAAACTGTCTATGTTTGTCTGATGAAGATAGAGTTGTGTTAAATTGTCTATGTTTGTCTGATGAAGATAGAGTTGTGTGAAACTGTCTATGTTTGTCTGATGAAGATAGAGTTGTGTGAAACTGTCTATGTTTGTCTGATGAAGATAGAGTTGTGTTAAACTGTCTATGTTTGTCTGATGAACAAAGAGTTGTGTGAAACTGTCTGTGTTTGTCTGATGAAGATAGAATTGTGTGAAACTGTCTATGTTTGTCTGATGAAGATAGAGTTGTGTGAAACTGTCTATATTTGTCTGATGAAGATAGAGTTGTGTTAAACTATGTTTGTCTGATGAAGATAGAGTTGTGTTAAACTATGTTTGTCTGATGAAGATAGAGTTGTGTTAAACTATGTTTGTCTGATGAAGATAGAGTTGTGTTAAACTGTCTGTGTTTGTCTGATGAAGATAGAGTTGTGTTAAACTGTCTATGTTTGTCTGATGAAGATAGAGTTGTGTTAAACTGTCTATGTTTGTCTGATGAAGATAGAGTTGTGTTAAACTGTCTATGTTTGTCTGATGAACAAAGAGTTGTGTGAAACTGTCTATGTTTGTCTGATGAAGATAGAGTTGTGTGAAACTGTCTATGTTTGTCTGATGAAGATAGAGTTGTGTTAAACTGTCTATGTTTGTCTGATGAAGAAAGAGTTGTGTTAAACTGTCTATGTTTGTCTGATGAAGATAGAGTTGTGTTAAACTGTCTGTGTTTGTCTGATGAAGATAGAGTTGTGTTAAACTGTCTATGTTTGTCTGTTGAAGATAGAGTTCTGTTAATTAAACTGTCTATGTTTGTCTGCTGAAGAAAGACTTCCGTTATACCTATGTTTGTCTTTACACAGGGCAATACCAATTCTGTTTCAACGTTCCCGGGGACTATTTCTACTGGAGCGGTTATGTCAACGACCCCTACAACACTATCTACCTTAGGGGTCAGGTCACCGTGACTGAGCGAACCTCGTCTGTCCTTGACCTTAACGTCAGGGTTGGCGGGGTGAATGCTGAACACGATAAAGGTCAGATTTCTTTGGCGTAAGCAAAACTGTATTTAATGAGATACACGAAATAGCGACATTTATAGGACATTGTATGATACAAGAGACATTAGAGCACCTGGTCACAACAGGAAATCTGGATAAAAAAAAAAGCACCACTTAGAACCAGGGAGAAAATACTGAATGGAATGAATGAGGGCAGAAATGGTGGGAGGTATTGTTGAAACATCGTGCAGATACTGTATGTCAAGACTTACAAGAGTGCAGTACGTACATAACTTTTTCACTACAAGCAAAGAAGTCAAACAAGTGGTTTGATTAAGGAGAAAGATACAGGTGGCAGGATCAAAATAGGTTCAACCAATGCTTTGTAAAAGAATGGGTCAGGTGACGTTCACTTGTGTGTTGACATTTTTGCATATGCCAGACTATCGAGCAGCACTGTGAACCGATGACGACGACGACGACGATGATAATGACGACGACGATGACAATGACGACAATGATGATGATGATGGCAATGATGATGATGATGATGATGATGATGACGACGACGACGATGATGACGATGATGATGGCAATGATGATGATGGCAATGATGAAGATGATGATGATGATGATGATGATGATGATGACGACGACGACGACGACGATGATGATGATGATGATGATGATGACGACGACGACGACGATGATGATGACGATGACGATGACGACGACGACAACGACGACGAAGATGATGATGA
Source organism: Monoplex corrugatus (assembly GCA_030674185.1). Lineage (NCBI taxonomy): Eukaryota > Metazoa > Mollusca > Gastropoda > Littorinimorpha > Ranellidae > Monoplex > Monoplex corrugatus. Next base: position 36,907,738 of record JAPXFY010000034.1, read on the forward strand.
TGACGACGACGACGACGACGACGATGATGATGATGATGATGATGATGATGATGATTGCGGTCAGATGTGACCTGACCACGTTAGACAGAGATCGAAAGAAGTCACACACACACAAAAAAACAAAAACAAAAACAAAAAAACCCTGCTACCCCTCTCTGCGTACAGCTGGCGGCAGTTCTCCTTCTACCTACGGCGCGTGCAGCGGTGACGTCAGCCTGACGTCAGGTTGCACCCCCACAGTGAACCCCGTGACCACGGACCCCACCCTCTTCCAGTTCGCCCTACACGAGTGCGCCACGCCTTACGTCACTTCCATCAGCGACAGCAGCGCCACCACCATGGATACCTTGACCTTTTCCGGTTCCGGATTCGGATCTGTCGATTGTCAGAATGAGGTACTGGGATCAGTTTAATTAACCCTTTGACTCCCGTACCCTTTCCATCAGCATCGTCAACCATGCTAGCGAAGCAAAAAACTTAACCCTATGACTCCCTAACCCTATCCACAAGCTTCCTGCAAATTAACCCTATGACTCCCTAACCCTATCCACAAGCTTCCTGCAAATTAACCCTATGACTCCATTCCTGCAGGAAGCTGGTGGATAGGGTGATGGAATCATAGGGTTAATTTTTTTGCAATTGGTAGGTAGGGTACAAGAGTCAAAGGGTTAAAAGTTTGTAGTTTGTTCCAAGAGGGATTCATTGGACTCCTACAATCCCGTATGCGCTCCATCCGAATCTCTCTGCAGACTGCCTTGGCTAAGTCTTGGATTGAGGAAGAGGGGGGGGGGGGGGTTCTGTCAAATGTTAAGCTGACATTAGCTGAACGATGGAAAAATGAAGGATGGCAGCTGTCTTTCTGTCTGTCCATCTGTCCCTTGTGTTGTGTGTGTGTGTGTGTGTGTGTGGTGTGTGTGTGTGTGTGTGTGTGGTGTGTGTGTGTGTGTGTG
>JAPXFY010000034.1:36913687-36916187 GCA_030674185.1 Monoplex corrugatus
TGGTTGACAATGCAGGATGCTGGTGGACAGGGTGCGGGAGTCAAAGGGTGAATTGCTTACAGGAGGGAGAAGAAAGCGTCTGTCCAACTCGTGATTTGAACCTGGATTCTCGAGTCCTATGCAGATGCTTTTGACCACTGAGCTACAAAGTCATACCTGTTGCTCGGCTTTGACGTTACGAATGAATATTCCTGGAGGAACTGACCTTTCAGAGGTCAAGTAAAACGTAGGTGATTTGCCTCTGACCACCAGTTTCAGTGTTTCAGTCTCCGCGCTCGGAACGAATTCCATATGCACTAACGTCATTGGTGCCATGTGTATGATGATCATGGCACAAGCCTTAAAGCCTGTACATAAACCCATCAGCTGGCCAGGTCATGAGGCCTTACCGAGACTATATTTTAACTAGTCTATATTTTATACTGGTGTTTTATCAGCCTACCGTTGGAATAATATTTAAAAGACCATTAACTGAATATGTAAAAACAATTGAAGTAGTGTATTTCATAAGCTCTTAGAATGACCACAATTATCCAAGCGTGTTCAGATTATCCACGAAACCTAGATTAAGTTAATAAGCCACTTTAAGCTTATCCATACCAGGATGTGAACTCAGGCAGGCAAGACTGCACCTGTGCATACACAACGGGACAATAGAAAGTAGAAATGATTATCATACAAAAGAACAAAAGAAAGCTGCAAAAGCCGATCAATGTTTAACTATACATCATCATCATCATTCTCCTGCCCGTGATGGGCGTAGAGGAGAGATGAGAGACACTCTTGAAGCCAGCCGTCGCCAACCGGTCCTGTCCTCCGCCTGTCGCACCAGCGTGGGGCCATCCAACCTGGTCCATTCTTTGATGTTGTCCATCCAGCATTTGGCTTGTCGTCCCCTTCGTCTGCCGCCTCCCAGTGTACCCTGTAGGACCGTTTTGGGCAGTGAGTTGTGGCGTGTGACATGCCCGAACCACGACAGCTTCCTGTTCTTGACTGTTGCCAGGAGGGGTTCTTGTGGGCCTACGAGTGTTGTTATTTGGCTCCACACAAAGTCGTTTGTCTTCCGATCTTGCCAAGAGATCCCGAGCAAGCGCCTGAAGCATTTAGTTTCAAACGTCTGGATTCTCTTGGTGGTCTCTGCTGTCATGGTCCAGCTCTCGCATCCATACAGCAGGATGGGGAGCACCAGGGACTTGTACAGCTTCATCTTCGATGGAAAGCCGATCTCTCTGCTCTTCCAGATCTTGTTTAGCTTTACCATTGCTGCTGTTGCGATCGCTAGTCTGGTCTTGATTTCTGTTGTAGAGCGACCGTCTTTGGTGAGAGTGGCGCCAAGGTATTTGAAAGCGTCCACTTCTTCAAGCTGTTGCCCGTTCATGTAGATTTCAGCATGGGTGTTGGTTGTGCTGTTGACCAGGACTTTGCTTTTTTCTGTGCTCACTTCCATTCCGTGTGCACCTGCACTTTCTTCCAGTCTCATGGTCAGGTCTTGTAGTTCTTCGTTGCTGCCTCCCATCAGGTCGATGTCATCTGCGAACCTCAGGTTGTTGATGGTTCTTCCTCCGATGGAGACAGTGGAGTGGAAGTCATGGAGGGCTTCACGCATGATGTTCTCCAGGAAGAGATTGAACAGCACGGGAGAGAGTAGGCAGCCTTGACGGACTCCAACTGTGGTCTTGAAGTAGTCCCCTATCTGGTTGTTGAGGAGAACTGCGCTGCTGGCAGTGTTATACAGCGCCTGGATGGTTTGGACGAGACCTTCCTCTATGCCAAACTTTCTTAGCACCTGCCACAAACCCTTATGCCACACCCTGTCGAATGCTTTTTTAAAGTCTATGAAGTTGTGGAACAGGTCTCTCTGATGCTGCAGATGTTTCTCCATCATTATCCGGCAGGTGAAGATCTGTTCTACTGTGCTTCTGCCCGCCCTAAATCCAGCTTGTTCTTCCGCAAGGTGTTCTTCCGCTTCTTTCTTCAGTCGATTCAATATGACTCTGAGCATGATCTTGCTGGTGTGGCTAATGAGACTTATTGTTCTGTAGTTCTGGCATTGGCGCATATTTCCCTTTTTGGGCAGGGGGATGATGAGTGATTGAGTCCATTCTGTGGGCCACTGTTTTGTCTCCCAGATCTTCTGACAAATCGATGTTACACGAGTGACCAAATCATTCCCTCCATGTTTGAGCAGCTCTGCTGGGATATTGTCTGCTCCAGGTGATTTCCCTGCTGGTAGGCTGCGGATGGCTTCTTCCACTTCTTCTCTCATCACTGGTAGCGATGAGGATTCCCTCAATGGTGTTGAGTCCCCCTGAAACAAACTGTCATCTGGCTGTATTGGGTAGTTGTATAGTTCTTGGCAGTACTGCGTCCATCTGTTCAGAACAGCGGAGCTTTCTGTCAGCAGCTCGCCTGAGGTATCCTCGATGACTGACGATCTGTTTTGCTGCGTCTTGGTAAGGTTTTTCAGTGTGGTGAAGGCATGTTTGCTGTTTCCTTTTTT
>JAPXFY010000034.1:36926187-36936187 GCA_030674185.1 Monoplex corrugatus
TAATGGTGATGGTGTTGATGGTAATGGTGGTGATGGTGGTGATGGTGGCGATGGTGGTGATGGTGGCGATGGTGGTGGTGATGGTGGTGGTGGTGATGGTGGTGGTGATGGTATTGATGGTGATGATAGTCTTGTTGGTGGTGATGGTGTTGATGGTAATGGTGGTGATGATGGTGATGGTGGCGATGGTGGTGGTGATGGTGGTGGTGGTGGTGGTGATGATGGTGGTGGTGATGATGATGGTGGTAATGATGGTGATGATGGTGGTGGTGATGATGATAATGATGATGTTGATGATGATGATGATTATGATGATGATGATGATGCAGAAAGCTGGTGGATAAGGTGCGGGAGTCAAAGGGTTAATTTTTTTCAGTTGGTGGATAGGGTGCTGGAGTCAAAGGGTTAATGGAGAACGATTTTGTTTAATAAAATATCAGGGAAATTCTTGGAGCTGGTTTTCATCTCCCACTGAATTTTGTGTGCCATTGATAATTCTTCTGTATCTTTTGTATACATGTGACAGAACGCAGATAGACGAGCATTTGGGCCTGTCTTGTTTTGCTATAAAAAAAAGAATAAACAGAAGAAATGACAGACAACAACAAAAAAGAGTCTCTAACGTGTGTAAAACAATTTCAGACCAGCGCTGACTTCCAGTTTATCGACGTGTGGACTTCGCCTTTCACGTGGGGAGGTAACTCTCCCCCAGTACAAGGTGACATGGTAGTAGTGCCCCCTGGTCAGATCCTGCTCCTGGACAACAGCACGGAACGTCTGGCGATGGTGTTGATCCAAGGTGAGTTGTTGTTGTTGTTGTTGTTGTTCTTGTTGTTTGTTTGTTTTTTTTGTTTGTTTGTTTTTCTTTTTTGTTTGTATGATTTTTTTTGTCCTGAAGTTTGTAACAAATGCTTACACTGAGTTCACACACTTTCTCTCTCTCTCTCTCTGTCTCTCTCCCTCTCTCCGTCTCTCTCTCTCTCTCTCTCTCGGCGGGAGATCACAGTGCTGCCGTGTTTCGCCGCAAGTGTCCTTCACAAATCAACAGGGACACAAAAAGTGCTGAGATGTATAGGCACACCCAGGCACAGAAGGCAGGTGAGAAAGCTACATCTCCTTCATGTTTGTTTTTGCCTACACCGCCCAGTTTATTCTACCCGACTGAAAACAACAATCATGTTTTGAAAACGACACATTCGACATTCCCGCTACACGTACCCCACGCAGTTCGCACGAGCCCACACGTGAAACACGCACCATTAACCTGGAGTGCCAGTCCATGGATACACAGTGTGTTACAGACCCACTGTCAGAGACAGTGAATGATGGTGTTGGAGCCTGTGTTAGATGAAGGAATGACAGTTGATGACACAGAGGAACTTAAGATCAGTGGTTGTGGTGCATGTGAGGAAAGCTATGACACATTCTGAGAACAGCGCCCAGTCATGTAACATAGTGGAAGATGAGACTGAGCGGAAAGTGGGGTTAGATACGGAGGTGCTTCGGGTGTCAACGAGCGTGTGCATGGCGATGATCATTCAGAGGAGGTAACTACACAGCGAATACTAGAGTCCCTTAAAGAAATGGAAAGGAAGATGGAAGGATGCCTTCGGATTTGTCATGAAGGCAGAGAGGTGAACCTAGGTACAGACCCCGTCGACGATGGGACATGTCCGGATCCATCATGAAAGTGGCTGTGACATTACATGATGTATGACAGTTGAAAAAATTATTCGTTATCCCTGCCATGAATTATTTTTATCGTTCATGTTCGATGGACTGTAAACAGACAGTGATAATGTACATGAATTGTTTATATCGTAATGTCGTGATCTGGTTGCCATGTCGTGAAGTCCTACCCCCATGTGTATCAATCCCTAACCCCACTGTACCCATTCCTATCCCCACTGTACCCATTCCTATCCCCATGAACCCTTGTGAATGGGCTTAAAGCCAAACACAATAAAACATTTCGTATTTCTCTCTCTCTCTCTCTCTCTCTCCTCATATCTCTCTCTCCTTCTCTCTCTCTCTCTCTTCTCTCTCCCTCTCTCTCCCTCTCTCTTCTCTCTCTCTCTCTCCTCATATCTCTCTCTTTCCCTCTCTCTCTCTCTCTCCCTCTTCGTCTCTCTCCCTCTCTCTATTCATATCTCTCCCTCTTTCTCTCTCTCCCTCTCTCCCTCTTTCTCTCTCTTTATATCTCCCTCTTTCTCTCTCTATCTCTTCCTCTCTCTGTGTCTAGGACCAACGCATTCTGCCGATGGTCACCTACGGTGCAGAAACGTGGAATCTAACGAAAAAAGTCGCTTTGAAAATAAGAACCATGCAGCGAGCACATGAAAGAATCATGCTTGGTATATATCACTTGGACTGATCACAAAACGGTTCAGGGAATCAGATAAGGAAGAACATTGCCAGACATCATACAAAGCGTCAACAAACTGAGATGGAACTGGGCAGGACATCTGACCCAGAGAATGGACACTCGCTGGACGACAAAAACCACGTCCTGGTTACCAAGAGACGGCACTGGCAATAGAGGAAGACAGAAAACTGGATGGAGAGACGATGTAGATGGATTTGACAAGAACTGGAGAGGAACAACACTGGAACGAAGTGAATGGAAGCAGCTGGGGAAGGCCTACGTCCAACAACGGACTGTCGATGGCTGAAAGGACAATGTTTCATAAATTGATTTTGCACCTCTCTCCTCCCTCCCCCCCCCCCCCCCCATTTGAGGACCTTGCCAGCGATAGTGTTTTGCTCAGTCTCAGCCAGGTATTTGATGGCTGATATTTTGAGTGGAGCGTATATGGAATTGTACTAATGCTTCAAGTCCTTCCAGAATAATTTTCAAAATCCAAACTTCCCCAAACTGTTTATTTAGTTAGATATCTGTTTATCGGATTTTGTTATTCGTCAACTAGAATAAATTTCAGAATTCAAACTTACCAAAACTGTATATTTACTTTTCATCTGTTTTTGTTATTCGTCTTCCAGAATAAATTTCAAACTCCAAACTTCACCAAACTGTGTATTTAGTTAGTTATCTGTTAATCGGATTTTGTTATCGTCTTTCTGTATGTTGCCAGGTACTCTGATCTTTGACGAAATGGACCTTGAACTTCATGCTGACAACATTCTCATCACTGACGGTGGAACCCTGCAGGTACTACCCCTCTCTTCCTTTGCCTCAGTTACAAACTACCCAGTTATCAGCTTTTTTTAGGAGCCACAAAAACACGAAAATAGAATCAGAGCACGTATTTAATACAACCAGACAAGACAGCGCAAATTTTCGGTCAATTGGCCTTTGTCAAGCGTAAACGTAAGATCACAAACGAATAAACACCAAATACAAAAATCTTCTTTCTTAATGATCTTCATGTGTCTGCCTCCTTAAAGACTGTCTCGTTTGTTTTCTTTGCTGTGTATGGAACCCTCAACATTCTTCTTAAAAACCACATGTCGGCTGCCTCAATCTTGCTCTGGCTTTGCTTGTTGACTGTCCATGGCTCACAACTGTACGACAGTATCAATTCAATACGACATTCCAGTACTCTCTTCTTGATGTTAATTGATAGGCATTTGTTGGTAAGAACGTTTTTTCATCCTATTTTGGCTTGGCCGATTCTGCCGGCTATTTTTGATCCCGTTCCCAGATATTTAAACTTATCAACCTGTCTCAAAGTTGTACCATTTGCTGTTATTTTGCATGAGGGGATTTCAAGTTTTTTACTGATTACCGTGACTTCAGTCTTCTTGCTATTTAGCTCCAACCCTTTATTTTTGCTTTCTATTTCTATTATATTCACAAGGTTTTGTAAGTCCCTTTTATTTTCTGCAATTATCACCGTGTCATCTGCGTAAGGAATGTTGTTTATCATTTTTCCTCCAACCTTTAATCCAGGGCATTCTTCTAGGTTTCTCATGATGGTTTTGCTGTATAGTGAAAACAAATCTGGTGACAGAACACAACCTTGCCTGACTCCTCTTTTGATATTTTGGAAAGAAATACAAAACAAGTATGACTGCCCGCGTTCAAGCAAACAGGAACCAGAAAAAAACCCACGAAAACAGAATAAGAACGCGTATTTAATACAACCAGACAAGACAGGCGCAAATTTCGGCCAACTGGCCTTTGTCAAGCTTTAGATCACAAAGAAACACCAGATACAAACATTAGGAGAAAAAGACTGAAACTTCCCTGCTGCTCCGTCCAGTGTGAGAAAAGTTTGTTTGTTTGTGATCTTACACTTGACAAAGACTGGTTGGCCGAACATTTGCACCTGTCTTGTATTAAATACGCATTTTTCGTGTTTTTTCTGGTTCCTATTTTGGAAAGAGCTTATATGTGCATATGAAACATCATCATCAAGCGCCTTGCCACATGGCGTTGGCGATCATGGCCTTTCGTCTGTTTCTATCCCTTGTTGCTGCAAGCACCTCTTCCACCCTCTTTGTCTTCAGCCACTCTGCAAATCCGTCCAATATTTTTTCCCCGGGTCCACCTGGTGCTCTCTTTCCCTCCAGCTTTCTTGTTGTGACCAGGTGCTCCAATTCCCGTTCCTCATGAAATGGCCTCTAAGTGTGGCCTGTCTTTTTCTAATCTTCCTTATGAATGATCTTCTTGTGTCTGCCTCCATCAAGACTGTCTCGTTTGTTTTCTTTGCTGTCCATGGAACTCTCAACATTCTTCTTAGGAACCACATCTCGGCTGCCTCAATGTGCATATGAATATGATTGAAAATTATACAAAGTGACCTCTTGATGGAGGCAGACACAAGTAGATCACTCATAAGGAAGATTAGGAAAAGACAAGCAATATTTATAGGCCATCAATGAGGAAGGGGGATTTGGAGCACCTGGTCACAACGGGAAAGCAGGAGGGAAAGAGAGCACCAGGTAGACCCAGGGAGAGAATGCTGGACGGACTTGCAGAGTGGCTGGGAATGAGGAGGGTGGGGGGAGATGCTGGGGGCAACGAGAGATAGAGATGGTTTGAAGTCCATGGTCGCCAACGCCATGCGGTAGGGCACCTGATGATGATGATGATGACCTCATGACCACCAGCATAATGACCACACTGTCTTGCAGGTTGGCACTGAGAGCAGCCCATTCCCAGAGCAGTACACCGCCATCATCAAGTTGTATGGTCACCTGCGGTCCAAGGAGCTGCCCATCTACGGCACCAAGGTGCTGGCTGTGAGGGAAGGGACCCTGGACATGCATGGTCACCCCACCCCGGTCACCTGGACACAGCTGGACTCCACGGCCTCCGCTGGTGACACGCAGATCACCTTGACCACGCCTGTCAACTGGAAGGTGATGTTCCGCCGTCTGTTGTTTATTGAAACTAGTGTTTATGATAAGAAGAATAATGATAATGATAATGATAATAATAATATAATAATGATAATGATAATAATATAACAGTAATAATAACAATAATAATAGTAATAATTATGATAATAATAATAATAACAATGATAATAATAATGTGTTAATAAATGATAATGATGATGATATGATAATAATAATAATTATTATTATCATTATAGTTATTATTATGATAATAATGATGAGTAATAATAGTAATGATGATGATGATGTTGACAATAATACAACAACATTTGGCGCCTTCAAAAGAAAAGCAGCGGCCAACACCGAACCCGGTGACGCCGACAGGTGAGACAGGCGAGACAGGTGAGATTACCTACTATTCATTCTTGTTCCAGGCAGGAGATGAGATCGTCATCCCCAGCACTTCCCATCGCCACAGCCAGATCCAGAACGAGGTCAACATCATCACTGCCGTCAGCGGTAACGGTCTGACCTTGACCCTTCAAGACCCCTTGGCCTATGACCACGTGGTGGTGCAGCACACCTTTCAGGATGGATCCTCGGTGACTCTCAGGGGCGAGGTGGGACTGCTGACCCACAATGTCAAGGTCATGGGCTCCGTCAACGACGAATGGACAGAAGACATCCCAGCCTGCCCAGCTGGCTTTGACACAGGTGAACTACTTTCCTTTTTCCGCCATTTCCGGCTGTATTCCTCTTAAGTTGCCGGCTGAACTATTTTCCTAAGATTACAAACAAACACCAGATATAAAAATTAAATGTAAGATCACAAACAAACAAACACCAGATACAAAAATTGAGCGTTAGATCACAAACAAACAAACACCAGATACAAAAATTGAGCGTTAGATCACAAACAAACAAACACCAGATACAAAAATTAAGCGTTAGATCACAAACACAACACAATACAAAAAAAGCGTAACAACAAAATACAAAAATAGACCGATACAATCACAAACAAACAAACACCAGATACAAAAATTAAGCGTTAGATCACAAACAAACAAACACCAGATACAAAAATTGAGCGTTAGATCACAAACAAACAAACACCAGATACAAAAATTGAGCGTTAGATCACAAACAAACAAACACCAGATACAAAAATTGAGCGTTAGATCACAAACAAACAAACACCAGATACAAAAATTGAGCGTTAGATCACAAACAAACAAACACCAGATACAAAAATTATTTTTTGTATGTGGTGTTTGTTTGTGATCCTACGTTAATTTTTGTTTCTGGTGTTTGATTGTTTCTGATCTTACGCTTAACAAAGGCCAGTTGGCCGAAAATTTGCGCCTGTCTTGTCTGGTTATATTAATCTTTTCACTCTCTCACCCTATCCACCAACTGCAAAAATTAAATCCTTTGACTCCCTCACCCTATCCACCAGTTTCCTGCAGAAAGCTGGTGGATAGGGTGAGGGAATCAAAAGGTTGTTTCTGCTTTACAAGCATGGTTGACAATGCAGAAAGCTGGTAGACAGGGTGCAAGAGTCCAAGGGTTAAAAATACGCGTTCTTATACTTTTTTCGTGTTTTTTTTCTGGTTCCTGAAAGTGAAACTGTTGCAAACGTGCAGGAGAGTTCTCCACACAGACCTGCTTCCAAGGACGTTTCGGGGCCGAGACGGGAAGCGACCAGTTCGGGGCTCACATCATCGCCCACGCTCCCACCCCGGATTCCCAAGCCGCCATCATCAGACTGAGCTACATCGAGGTGACCCACGCCGGTCAGGCTTTCCGGATGGGCAGGTACCCGGTGCATCTTCATCTGAACGGTGACATGAGCGAGTCTTACGTGAGGGGTCTGGGCATCCACAACTCCTTCAACCGGGCTGTCAACGTCCACGGCACTCACAACGCTCTTGTCGAACACGTGGTGAGTCATCATCAGCATCATCATCATCATCATCATCATCGTCATCATCAGCATCAGCATCATTGTCATCATCATCATCAGCATCATCATCATCATGTGCCCTGCCGTTGGCGTTGGCGATCATGGCCCTCCATATGAATCTATCCCTTGTCGCCGTAAGTACATCTTCCACCCTGTCTGTCCTTATCCACCCTGCAAGTTCGTCCAATATTTTTTCCCTGGGTCTACCTGGTGTTCTCTTTCCTTCCAGCTTTCCTGTGGTGACCAGGTGCTCTAATTTCTCTTGCTTCGTAAAATGTCATATATAGATGTTGCTTTGCCTTTTTCCTAATCTTCTTTCTTAATGATCTTCTTGTGTCTGCTTCCTTCAAGACTTTCCCGTTTTTTGTTTGTTTGTTTGTTTTTTGTTTGTTTGTTTGTTTGCTGTCCCTGGAACTCTCAACATTCTTCTTAGAATCTACATTTCGGTTGTTTCAATCGTGTTCTGACTTTGCGAGTTGACTGTCCACGCCTCACAACCGTACAACAGTACAGGTTCTATTTAGTACTGAAGAACTCTCTTCCTGATGTTAATTGATAGGCATTTGTTGGTAAGAACGTTTTTCGTCTTCTTGAATGCTGTTTTGGCATCAGTTGAATCTCTCTTCCTGATGTTAATTAATAGGTATTTGTTGGTGAGAACGCTTATCGTCTTCTTGAATGCTGTTTTAGCATCATATGATATACAGCTTATTTCAAACGAGGACAGTGTAGAGAGTCACAATGGTGAACAAAGAATGTAAATATTATCAGAAGCTTCCAAGAAAGTGCTGTTCACACAGTTTCCTCAGAACGCGCTAATTTCAAGCATTTTCTTCTACCCTGTGGCGTTGGCTTTGGCGTCCTGATTTCCAAAATTTGTTCGTTTGTGTCTCGTGACTGGTACACACACCTTTCGTCAAAATTTGGTAACGATATATTCAGTATCAGTTGAGAAAAGCTAAGTTTCTTTCCTGCAGTCATTTTTTTCTTACAGTTATTGATAGTATGCTTATACATTGAGGAGTTTTCTCTGATACTCTCTCTGTCTCTGTCTCTGTCTCTGTCTCTGTCTCTCTCTTGCCTGTCTCTCTCTCTCTGTGTCTCTCTCTCTATCTATGTATCTGTGTATCTATCTATCTATTTCTCTGTCTCGCTCGCTTTCTCTTTCTCTCTCTCTTTCTGTCTCTCTCTCTCTGTCTCTCTCTCTCTTTCTCTCTCTCTCTTTCTGTCTCTCTCTCTCTTTCTTCCCCCATCTCTCTCTCCCTATGTCTGTCTCATACCTGTTTCTCTATTTCTCTCTTTGTCTCTCTTCCTCTGTCTGTCTGTCTGTCTGTCTTGTCTGTCTCTCTCTCTCTCTCTCTCTCTTCTCCGTCTTTCTCCCTGTGTCTGTCTCATCCCTCTCTCTCTCTCTCTCTAGCTCTCAGTCCTCTCTCTCAGTCTCTCTCTCTCTCTCTCTTAGCTCTCAGTCTCTCTCTCTCTCTCTAGTTCTCTCTCTCTAGCTCTCAGTCTCTCTCTCTCTCTCTTTCTCTCTCTCTAGCTCTCAGTCCTCTCTCTCTCTCTCTTCTCCTCTCTCTCAGTTCTCTCAGTCTCTCTCTCTCTCTAGCGCTCTCTCTCTCTCTCTCTCTCTCTAGCTCTCACTCTCTAGCTCTCTCTCTCTGTCTCTCTCTCCCTCTCTCTCTCTCTTAATATGTTCAGTTGCTCGTCCATCTAAATGACAAGGTATGTACCACAGGTCATCTACAACATCATGGGAGGAGCCTTCTTCCTGGAGGACGGTATCGAAACCAACAACACCTTCCAGTACAACCTGGGCGTCTTTGTCAAGCCTTCCTCCAGTCTGCGCAACGACGACGTGACCCCTGCCACTTTCTGGGTCACCAATCCCAACAACATCATCATCCACAACCACGCCGTGGGCGGTTCCCATTTTGGGTTCTGGTACCGCATGCATGACCATCCTGAAGGACCTAGCTTCGATTCCAGCGTCTGCCCTAAACACGTGCCTCTGAACAGGTATAGTCTTGGCTATGTTTTATTTTATTTTATTTTATTTTATTATTTTAGTGTATTTTTTATTTTATTTTGTCTTATTTTCTTTTCTTTTCTTTTCTTTTATTTTGTTTTGCTTTTGTTTTGTTTTGTTTGTTTTGTTTTTGTTTATTTATATCTATTTTATTTCATTTTATTTTATTTTGTTTTATTCTATTTTATTTTGCTTCATTTTATTTTGTTGTTGTTGTTGAGCATTCCAGATTTTTGTGTGTGTGTGATTCTTTATAAAGTTTTGGTTTGTTTTGTTTTGTTTTTGATTTATTCTATTCTATCTTTATTTTATTTTGCTTTATTCTATTTTATTTTGTTTCATTTATTTATTTTATTTCATTTTACTTTTTTTTCTGAGCATTCCAGATTTTTTTGGTGATTCTTTATATGCATGTTGTTTTGCGCCAACAATGCACTTGCTATTTTGCTGCGAAGTCTGATGGCTACGTCTGATACATACACTGATGCAGTAAATATGTTAGACACATACATTAATACAGTATGAACCTAGTCAGAACATACATTAATGCAGTATGAACCTAGTCAGACACATACATTAATACAGTATGAACCTAGTCAGATACATACATTAATACAGTATGAACATAGTCAGACACATACATTAATACAGTATGAACCTAGTCAGATACATACATTAATACAGTATGAACCTAGTCAGATACATAC
>JAPXFY010000034.1:36946187-36953687 GCA_030674185.1 Monoplex corrugatus
ACACACACACATACACACCTTGAAATATAAGGAATTGAATTTGGAAAACCCTTCAGTGTTGAGTTGCTCTTTCAAAGCCTTTCACACACACACACACACACACATACACACATACACACACACACACACACACACACACACACACACACACATACACATACACACAACATACACACACACACACACACACACACACACACCACACACACACACACACACACACACACACACACACACACACACACACACACACACACACACACCTTGAAATATAACAGATGAGGAATTGAGTTTGTAAACTTTGAAATCTCTTGAGTTTTGAGTTGCCTCTTTCAAAGCCTTTAACGCCTCTTAAAATATAACAAATAAGGAATTCAGTTTGCAAAACTTTTAGAAATCTTTCAGTTTTGAGTTGCCTTTGTCAAAGCCTAAAATCCCCTTGAAACATAACAGATGAGGAATTCAGTTTGTAAAACTCTTTGAAATCCCTTGAGTTTTGAGTTGCAGGAAGCTGGTGGATATGGTGAGGGAATCAAAGGGTTAATGATGATGATGATGATAACATGACCTGATCCTGTGTGTGACAGTCAAGAAGACGACCAAACGAAGGAAAAGGAGTATCGGTGTTGACGACATGCAGGTGGACTTCAGGGCCTATCGCTGTTTCTATGACAACTGCATTCCTCCCCCTGACCCCATCACTGTCACGGCGACTCCTGGCAATGCCATCCCCTGGTCTGCCATCTCCTCCTGGGACTTCCGGAACGGCAGCAAACCGGTTCAGGGGGACAACGTGACCATTCCTTTTGGTAAGTCACGAATATTCCATTGATGTTTAGTGATTTGGTAAGTCAAGAATATTCCATTGATGGTCAGTGATTTGGTAAGTCACGAATATTCCCTTGATGTTTAGTGATTTAGTAAGTCACGAATATTCCATTGATGTTTAGTGATTTGGTTAGTCACGAATATTCCATTGTTGTTCAGTGATTTGGTAAGTCACGAATATTCCATTGATGGTCAGTGATTTGGTAAGTCACGAATATTCCATTGATGGTCAGTGATTTGGTAAGCCATGAATATTCTATTGATGGTCAGTGATTTGGTAAGCTATGAATATTCTATTGATGGTCAGTGATTTGGTAAGCTATGAATATTCTATTGATGGTCAGTGATTTGGTAAGCTATGAATATTCCGTTGATGTTTAGTGATTTGGTAAGCTATGAATATCCCATTGATGGTCAGTAATTTGGTAAGCCATGAATATTCCGTTGATGTTTAGTGATTTGGTAAGCTATGAATATTTCGTTGATGTTTAGTGATTTGGTAAGCCATAAATATTCCGTTGATGTTTAGTGATTTGGTAAGCCATGAATATTCTGTTGGTGTTTAGTGATTTGGTAAGCTATGAATAGTCTGTTGGTGTTTAGTGATTTGGTAAGTCATGAATAGTTCACTGATGTGTAGTCTTGTGGTAATCCATGAATGGTCTGTGGTCTATTGATGTTTGGTCTGGTAGTAAGTCATGAATGGTCTATTGATGTTAGGTCTGTTAGTAAGTCATGAATGTTCTATTGATGTTTGGTCTGGTAGTAAGTCATGAATGGTCTATTGATGTTAGGTCTTTTGGTAAGCCATGAATGGTCTATTGATGCTTGGGCTTTTGGTAAATCATGAATGGTCTATTGATGTTTGGTCTTTTGGTAATCCATCAATGGTTTATTGATGTTTGGTCTTTTGGTAATCCATCAATGGTTTATTGATGTTTGGTCTTTTGGTAATCCATCAATGGTCTATGATGTTTGGTCTTTTGGTAATCCATCAATGGTTTATTGATGTTCGATCTTTTGGTAAGCGATGAATGGTCTACTGATGTTTAGTCCTTTGGTAAGCCATAAATGGTCTATTGATGTTTGGTCTTTTCTCCCTGGTTTTACCTGGTGTTCTCTTTCCCGTCAGCTTTCCTGTTGTGACCTGGTGCTCTAATTCCCCTTTCCTCATAAAATGGTCTAATAAAGACGTACAATGTGTCATATTATTTGGAGGGAATTCAGAGATAACCCTCTAGAAACGATTTTCAGCTTTTTAACAAGAGATCAACCGATTTCATCTTGTATTATCTTTTATGGAAAAGATGTTTGTATGCATTTTACACTTGAAAGGGTAGATGTGTGCTTGGTTTTCCACTGTTGGCTTTTTATTTAGACTTGGAACTGTTTTTAGCGTAGTGTTGAAAGGGTAATTGTGTAAAACAAAATATGACTGCTGGATCTTGAGGGTAAAATAAGATATTAAAAAAACCTTGTTTGTGTAATTGTGTAATTGGTTTTTCGACTGTTGGCTTTTTATTTAGACTTGGAACTGTTTCTAACGTAGTGTGGCCAAAAGTGGTTGGCCAGACTGTAAGCAACATGATACAATTCGATTGGAACTTTGCAGACAAATGGCTGATCATCGACGAAGACATTCCTCCACTAGACTTCCTCATCATCGAAGGAGGAGTGTCGGCTGCTCCTGATGCTTCCCTGTCCTTCACCTTGGACGCGAATTATATCATCGTGCTGGGTCGTCTGGCCATCGGTTGGGAGCATGCCCCGTTCAACGGAAGTGCTCGTATCATCCTCAGGGGAGAGCACTCCACCCCTTCCTATCCGACTAGCAGTGGTGCTGAACTGGGCGCCAAGTTTCTGGGTAGGTGTTAGTTTGGTGGTGATTGTCGTGGTGGTGGTACTTGTGGTTTGGTAGTGATAATGGTGGTGATGGTGGAGTCAGTGGGAGTGATGATTGGTTGGTTGGTTGGTTGGTTGGTTGGCTGGTTGGTTGGTTGGTTGGTTGGTTGGTTGGTTGGTTGGGTGGGGTGGTTGGATGGATGGTTGGTTGGTTGGTTGTTTGGTTGGTTGGTTGGTTAGAGGTAGATATCTTGAGTCTTCTTTCTTTTCCTCGTTCTTTCTCTTTGGTGGTAGTAGTTGTTGTTGTTCTTGGTTGGTTGTGATGGTAGTGATGTTTCTTTTTCTGGTTCTTCTTCTTTTTGTTTTTTCTACTTTTCGTCTTCTTCTTCATTGTCCTTTTTGTTATTTTTTGGTTATTTTTTTGTTATTTTTTTTACTTTCCGTTTTCTTTTTCTTCTTCTTCTTCTTCTTCTTCTTCTTCTTCTTCTTACTCCTCCACTTCTTCTTCTTCTTCTTTCTTCTTCTTCTTCTTCTTTTTTTCTTCTTCTTCTTCTTCTTCTTCTTCTTCTTCTTCTTCTTCTTCTTCTTCTTCTTCTTCTTTCTTCTTCTCCTTCTTCTTCTTCTTCTTCTTCTTTTGTTGTTCTTCTTCTTCTTCTTCTTCTTTCTTCTTCTTCTTCTTCTTCTTCTTCTTCTTCTTCTTCTTCTTCTTCTTCTTCTTCTTCTTCTTCTTCTTCTTCCTCTTCTTCTTCTTCTTCTACCACTACTACTACCATTTCTCCTCCTCCTCCCCCTCCCTCCTTTGTGCTCCCCTTTCTTCTTCTTCAACTTCACCTCATTTTCATTCACTTCCTTTTCCTCCTATTTCTCCTCGTTCTTTTTCTCCTTCTGCTTGTTCTTCCTTCTTGTTTCCTTTTTTTTTTTCTTTTTTGTTTGTTTGTTTGTTTGTTTGTTTTTGCTTCTCCATTGTCGTCGTCTTCCTCGTCATCTTCATCTTTCTTGTTCTTTTTCATCTTTTCCTTTTTGTTATTTTCTTCACCATAATCACTATGTTTCACGTCTTTTTCTGCCTCGTGTCTATATTGTTGTCGTTGTTTTGCTGTTGTTGTTGTTGTAGTTGTTGTTGTTGTTGTGGTGGTTGTTGTTGTTGTTGTAGTTCTGGTTGTTGTTGTTGTGGTTGTTGTTGTTGTTGTGGTTGTTGTTGCTGTTGTTGTGGTTGATGATGATGATGATATGATGATGATGATGATGATGATGATGATGATATTTGTTGTTGTTGTTGATGATAATGATGATGATGATGATGATATTGATGTTGTTGTTGTTGTTGTTGTTGTTGTCATTGTCTAATATAAGGCCACGCATCAATGTTATCGCTCGCATAACCCAGTCCTCTATCTTTCCCTCAGCCGTGTACGGCGGTCTTGATCTTCACGGGACCAAACCGGACGTCAAGTGGTCGCGTCTGGCCAGCACTGCTCAGCCCGGTGACACGACCTTGACCTTGGCTGACTCGGTGACCTGGTCGGTGGGCGATGAGGTCATGGTCACCACTACGGACGCCAGTCCCTGGCACACCGAGACCTTCCGCCTGACCGCTGTGTCCGGCACTAGCATTACTCTCAACACCTCTGTGCAGTACCAGCATACAGGTTAGTTCATTCTCTTCCTTCTTCTACAAGAGAAGTGTTTCCTGCCACAATAATGTATAGCTTTCTTTATTTCTTTCTTGTTTCTTATCATTATACATTATCTTCCTTCTTCCACAAGAGAAGTGTTCCTGCCACAATAATGTGTAGCTCTCCTTAATTTCTTGTTTCTTATCATTATACATTTTCTTCCTTCTTCTACAAGAGAAGTGCTTCCTGCTACATCGATGTATAGCTTTTCTTTTTATTTCTTGTTTCTTGTCATTATACATTCTCTTCCCTCTTCTACAAGAGAAGTGTTTCCTGCCACAATAATGTATAGCTTTTCTTTGTTATTTCTTGTCGTTATAATTCTCTTCCTTCTTCTACAAGAGAAGTGCTTCCTGTCACAACGATGTATAGCTCTTCTTTTTTATTTCTTGTTCCTTGTCATTATACATTCTCTTCCCTCTTCTACAAGAGAAGTGCTTCCTGTCACAATAATGTATAGCTCTCCTTAATTTGTTGTTTTTTGTCGTTAGGCATTATCTTCCTTCTTCTACAAGAGAGTGTTTCCTGCCACAATAATGTATAGTTGTCTTTGTATATTTCTTGTTTCTTGTCGTTAGGCATTATCTTCCTTCTTCTACAAGAGAGTGTTTCCTGCCACAATAATGTATAGCTGTCTTTGTATATTTCTTGTTTCTTGTCGTTAGGCATTATCTTCCTTCTTCTACAAGAGAGTGTTTCCTGTCACAATAATGTATAGCTGTCTTTGTATATTTCTTGTTTCTTGTCGTTAGGCATTATCTTCCTTCTTCTACAAGAGAGTGTTTCCTGTCACAATAATGTATAGCTGTCTTTGTATATTTCTTGTTTCTTGTCGTTAGGCATTATCTTCCTTCTTCTACAAGAGAGTATTTCCTGTCACAATAATGTATAGCTGTCTTTGTATATTTCTTGTTTCTTGTCGTTAGGCATTATCTTCCTTCTTCTACAAGAGAGTGTTTCCTGTCACAATAATGTATAGCTGTCTTTGTATATTTCTTGTTTCTTGTCGTTAGGCATTATCTTCCTTCTTCTACAAGAGAGTATTTCCTGCCACAATAATGTATAGCTGTCTTTGTATATTTCTTGTTTCTTGTCGTTAGGCATTATCTTCCTTCTTCTACAAGAGAGTGTTTCCTGTCACAATAATGTATAGCTTTTCTTTGTTATTTCTTGTTTCTTGTCGTTATAATTCTCTTCCTTCTTCTACAAGAGAAGTGCTTCCTGTCACAACGATGTATAGTTGTCTTTCTTTGTTTCTTGTTTCTTGTCATTCTGGCAAGAAGCTGTAACGATGTCATTCGCTGTGTCATTCCGGCCGGTACGCGCATGCTCGGTGGTCGCCGGCGGAAGTTGGAGTTTAGCTGTTGTGTTAATACAGTTCAGTTAAGTTTGTTCTCGTTGAAACGCTGTGTGTGGAGTGTTTTTTTTGGTTTTTTTTGTAAGGCTGTAAGGCTGTTTAGTAGCTTCAGGGCATATTACAAAGCTTTTTCAGCTTATCTCTTCCCTGGGGGGAATGGCGGGGGTTCTTTCAGTATAAATAGTATCCCCCACCTTCTGGAAATTCTGTGCTAGATATTTTCTTTTTTGTTCTGTCACTCTCTTTGTTTCTTTCTTCCTCCTTTGCTTTCTGTCATTTCTTCCAATCATTTTTCTACCTTGTTGGTCCATTCACCTGTATATCTCTTGGGATTAATAATTGGGTAAATGTATTAGGTCCATTTTTGGCTCTAGGAGGTGAGATATGCGGAGGCGTATGTGAATGAACAACAACTGATACAACCAAACAAAAATATAGTTGAACATAAAAAAGCTAAGACAGTGATGATAATCCTTCATTACAAGATAAACAAGCCAACGTATGTAAATAAAAAAAACCTCATACAAACAAACAAAAATATAGTTGAACATAAAAAAGCTAAGACAGTGATGATAATCCTTCATTACAAGATAAACAAGCCAACGTATGTAAATTAAAAAAACCTCATACAAACAAACAAAAATACAATTGAACATATAAAAAAAAAATCCGAACCAGCGATGACAATCCTTTCATGTGTGTGACGTCATTTTTGACAGCTCACGATGAAACGCTGACGTCAGGACACCAGCTGACGCTGACGTCACGTGTGGCGCTGCTGACCCGCAACATCGTCATCGAAGGGGGAGATTACGCAGATCTGTTCGATGAATCCTTCGGTGCCCGTGTGGTGGTTGGCAAAACGATACACAACGGTGATGCTAGGAATGGTGAGTAGACTTAACTCATTCTATACTGCCCGATTTCTTCCTTCATTATACTCTCTTTTCTGGCCGTTTGGCTACTTTACAAGAACATTTCTAAAAAAAATGAATGCAAGTACATACAGTTTTGAAATTTTGTGGTAATGTGTAGAATAGAACAATCTTTCATGTGGCAAAGTTGCTAAACATTCTCTTTTTTAGTTTTTGTTTTATCATATTTTGAAAAAAACAAAATTTATGCACCATACAGAAATGGGGTGCGTAATTCTCATATAATAAAAATTTTACAATTACGGTGTTTTATAGTCACAGGCACCTCTAAATGATAGAAATGTGATGGGTAAATGTGTTTACACAGTGGATATTCGCTGTGGAGTATGATTTCGCTGTCTGTTTGAGTCACGAGAAGTTGTCGAAGTTCAGGTAGACGCCATCTTGTCAAAGGAGCGAGCGAGAAGACAGAGCTGACTTGTGTTGATCCGAGTCAAATTGTACCCAGCCACAGGCGTCTACAGCCCTTCTAAAAGTACTAATGCACTTTTAGATGACTGTAGAACAGAGCTGTATGGTTTAGTTTTGCATAAGACCTTGAATCCATGCTCGGTGACTTTTTGAACTTGAGGTGCGCATTAGGTACGATGTAGCCTTGCATAGTAGAGAAAGAGATTTAAGGAATGGTAAGTAGGTTTAGTTTTACAGGGTGGTAATGATGAGTTAAGGAATGGTAAGTAGGCTTAGTTTTACAGGGTGATAATGATGAGTTAAGGAATGGTAATAGGCTTAGTTTTACAGGGTGATAATGATGAGTTAAGGACTGGTAAGTAGGCTTAGTTTTACATGGTGATAATGATGAGTTAAGGAACGGTAAGTAGGCTTAGTTTTACATGGTGATAATGATGAGTTAAGGACTGGT
>JAPXFY010000034.1:36958687-36968687 GCA_030674185.1 Monoplex corrugatus
TCTTTCTTCCCTTTTTTTTTTAATCTTCTCTTTTTTTTTTTTTCTTTCTTTTTATGACGATGAGCCTGTGAAATTCTGTTGACAGCCATCCACAGCAACAGCATAGGCACTCGCTTGGAAGGCAACTTGATGGCTCTCAACATCTGGTCCGGGGCCTACCAGGATCGTTACGAGGCCATGAACGTCCACTACGACGCCTCCGTGGAGGCTCTTGAGGCCACGGACCTGGTCCTCAAGGACAACATCGTGGCCGGATGCGAACGCGTCGGATTCCACCTTGCTGGACAGGAATGCTCCACGTCCAGCTCCGATCTCTGGTCCAACAACGAGGTGCACTCCTGTCTGGTGGGCGTCGGCCTCTTCCCGAAGGAGACCGCGGTCAGCTCGACCTGCACGCTGTGGTCAGGGTTCCTGACGTGGCGTAACTTGGACTGGGGCATGTACGTCAACAACTTCGGGAACGTGGAGGTCAAGGACGTGGTTGGTGCGGAGAACGGAGCCTCTGTGATGACCTTCATCGTGGGCCCTGACCCCGTGGCTCACGACATGGAGGACAAGTCTGTCACCGTCAGGGACAGCATTTTTGTGGGCAGGTAAGGACGGCGATGGTGGTGGTGGTGGTGATGATGATGATGGTGGTGGTGGTCGATCATGTTGGATGATGATGATGGATGGTGATGATGATGGTGGTGGTGATGGTGGGTGATGATGATGGATGATGATTATGGATGATGATGATGGATGACGACGACGACGACTATGATGATGAGGAGGGGATGGATGATGATGATGGATGATGATGATGATGACGATGAGGAGGAGGAGGAGATGGATGGATGGATTGGTGGGTGGTGGATGGATGGATGGATAGATGGGTGGACGATGATGGATGATGATGATGGATAATGGTGGATGATGATGATGACGATGATGATGGATGGATGGATGATGGATGATGGAGGGTGATGGAGGGTGATGTTGATGGTGATGGTAGGGGTAGTGGTGGTGGTGGATAATTCATGACGACGACGAGGGGGAGGAGGAGGAGGAGAGGAGCTGATGATGATGATGATGATGATGATGATGATGATGATGAATCCTGATGAATCATGATGATTATGATGATGACGACGACGACGAAGACGACGACAGCGACGATGCTGGAAGATGGATAGAAAACCCTAAGAAATTCAAAGACAAAGTTACAAGTACATACACAAAACCTCACAGGTAAGATTTTTTTACCACCTTTGTGAGGTATATATATAGCAAAGCCAGAACAAGACTGAGGCAGCCGAGATGTGGTTTCTAAGAAGAATGTTGAGAGTTCTATGGACAGCAAAGAAAAAAAACGAGACAGTCTTGAAAGGAGGCAGGCACAAGAAGATCATTTCATAAGGAGGATTAGGAAAAGACAGGCAAAATTTATGGGCCATTTTATGAGGAAAGGGGAATTAGAGCACGTGGTCACAACAGGAAAGCTGGAGGGAAAGAGAGCACCAAGTATACTCACATCCGTCTAATATCACTTGTAGTGAAAAGACGTTAAATCAAAGAACGAACGAACGAGAACATATTGGACGGACTTGCAGAGTGGCTGAGGACAGAGAGGGTGGAAAATGTGCTTGCGGCAACAAGGGATAGAAACATAATGGAGGGCCATGATGGCCAACGCCATGTGGCAAGGTACTTGATGATGATGGTCGTGAGGTAAAGTACCAACTGTTTTGTCTTGTACGGCATCCGCTCTGCATTTTATCCTGCTTACTTGTGTTCCAGAACCTCGAGCTTTGACTGTTCGCTGAACGAAGTGGACACAACGGATGCTAACGTGGAGCTCAGCCCTCAGTCTCGAGGGTGGCGCCACGGGTCGTGCGGCATGACCGGCGTCGTGTTCCCCAACTTTGTGGCCGGCGATAACGACTCTCCTGCGAAGGGTTTTTCGAGTAGCATGTCCTACAACGCCCTCAAAGGCAAAATGAATATCAACAGTAAGTCGTTCTGATCACCAGGATAGTATAATGCTACCATTAGCAGAGTGTTTTACACTGACAAAATTTTGAATTACTATTATATGTGACCCGTTTTAACAAAATGAGTCCTAAGGTGAAAATAACAGATTTTAGGATATTATGATTTTCAAAATGTCTAGATTACTAACTTTCTTTTCATATGAAATTTATTATTCTACTCCTAAAAATAAGGAAGTTATTGGTGTTTGAAGTGTGTCACATAGCAAACAGCCATTTTGAGAAAATCAAGTTTTAAAATTTTCACCACTTCAGTGAAGTTTTACCTTAGCAACAGGCATTTCTACTTCACCAATCTTTACCAAATTTTGTACTATGGTAAAACACATCATGTCACAGTAGCACACAAAAATTGGTGTGAAAATCGACTGTAATTGTCTTGTTATTTAAGTTTATATATCCCTTTTTCTGACGCAAAAAGCATGCCGTTATCTGGTTAAAACGCATTTTAAATACATTTTTTCTGATTGAATTACAAAGTGCTGAGTGCATGTACATGCAATTTAAAGATTGAATATTCCATTTTTGACGAAAAGTAAAAATTGACAAAATCGACCCATCACACCTTTTCCGGGCCTCTATGCTTTTCGCTGCCTGCAAGATAGGACTCATTTCGTGAAAACGGGTCACATGTAGTATAATGCTAGTATTAGAGATGTGTTTTACACTGATAAAATTTGATTAACTATTATATAGTATAATGCTACTATTAGATGGTCTTGTACACTGATTAAAGTTTGAATTAACTATTATATAGTATAATGCTACTATTAGAGAGTATTTTACACTGACAAAAGTTTGAATTACTATTATATAGTATAATGCTACTATTAGAGAGTATTTTACACTGACAAAAGTTTGAATAACTATTATATAGTATAATGCTACTATTAGAGAGTGTTTTACACTGTCAAAAGTTTGAATTACTATTATATAGTATAATGCTACACAATTTTGAAGAACAAGGTCTCCCAAAAATGTAAAAAATGCTACTCAAGTTTTCCGCTACTCACAGTTCCGTATTTTATATAGTATAATGCTACCATTAGAGTGTGTTTTACACTGATAAAGTTTTGAATAACTATTATGTAGTATAATGCTACTATTAGAGTGTTTTACACTGATAAAAGTTTGAATTACTATTATATAGTATATGCTACTATTAGAGTTTTTACACTGATAAAAGTTTGAATACTATTATATAGTATAATGCTACTATTAGAGTGTTTTACACTGATAAAGTTTGAATAACTATTATATAGTATATGCTACTATTAGAGTGTTTTACACTCACAAATTTGAATAACTATTATTTAGTATATGCTACAATTAGAGTGTTTTTACACTGACAAAAGTTTGAATTAAACTATTATATAGTATATGCTACCATTAGAGTGTGTTTTACACTGACAAAAGTTTGAATACATGTTATATAAGTATAATGCTACTATTAGAGTGTTTTACACTGACAAAAGTTTGAATTACTATTATATAGTATAGTGCTACTATTAGAGAGTGTTTTACACTGATAAAATTTTGAATAACTATTATATAGTATAATGCTACTATTAGAGTGTTTTACACTGATAAAGTTTTGAATTACTATTATTTTTGAGGATTATCGCACCCAAGGAGGTTACCTTTGTGCTCACCTAATAGTTTTTCTTTTTTTCCCCTTCCGTCCCATTTTCTACGCCACCTTAATGGCCGCAGAAGCTGGCACAATGCTTTTGTTTTCTTTTTTTTTTTTTTTTTACAATGCGATGATGATGATGTCGATGAGGATGATAATCATGATGCTAAGGAGTTCCATATAGGATTGAGACTGCGTGACAGGGTGTACTCAACGCTTTCTATCATAACATATCCTGGCGTAAAACCAGGCACGAGAGATAGTCACCTTCGGTACTGGTCAGAAGATTTGAGCAACACCCTCAATAACGTATCCATGAAGTGGATGAGACTCGACTGTGTGGTCCCAGTCTTCCTAACGAGCCCATAGCACGCCCAACTCTGGGTAGGAGCCGGTTAGAGCCGAAAAATCGCACAATGATTTTTGAAGGTACTGATGGGGATTCGAACCCACAACCTTCCAGTCGGTAGTTCGTTGCATTAACCACTACACCACGGCGACTGATTGAATTATTATTATAATTATTATGATTATTATTATTATCATTATTATTATTATTATCATTACTATTATTATTATTTATTATTATTATAATAATAATTATCATTATTGCTATTATTATTATTATCATTATTATTATCATGATTATTATTAATATCATTATTATTGTTGTTGTTGTTATTATTGTTGTTGTCGTTGTTGTTGTAAAGATGATGATGATGGTCATCATCATCATCATCAAAGTAGTAGATGATGATAGTGATGATGATGATGATGATGATGATGATGTGATGACGACGACGACGACGACGACGACGACGACGACGACATGATGATGATGATGATGATGACGACGATGATGACGATGATGATGATTAATTTTGTTTTTACTATCATCATCATCATCATCATCATCATCATCATCATCATCATCATCATCATCATCATCATCATCATCATCATCGTTATCATCATCATTATCATACATTTATGATTATCATTATTATCATCGTCGTCATCATAATGTTACAGACGTGGTGTTTGAGCATTTCACCAGCGACGGGTCGGGCTCTCACGATGTGGCCATCTCCTCCAACGCCAATGTGGACGACCTGCAGCATCCTGTGTACGTCAGTGGCCTCAGCCTTCACGACGTGGACGCCACCAGCAAGGTGTTCTACCACAACCCCAGGCTCGGGTCAGTACAGTACCTGACGCTATGTTCATCCTTGCCTCAAGGACGTACCTGACACGTCCATCCACCCCTTTTAACCCTTTGACTCCCGCACCCTATCTCATCATCATCATCATCAGGTGCCCTGCTGCATGGCGTTGGCGATCATGGACTTCCATCTGTCTCCATCTCTCGTTGCCCCTAGCATCTAACCCACCCTCCCCGTCCCCAGCCACTCTGCAAGTCCGTCCAGCATTTTCTCCCTGGGTCTGCCTGGTGCTCTCTTTCCCTCCAGCTTTCCCGTTGTGACCAGGTGCTCCAAATCCCCCTTTCTCATAAAATGGCCTATAAATGTTGCTTGTCTTTTCCTAATCTTCCTTATGAGTGATCTACTTGTGTCTGCCTCCATTTAGACTGTCTCGTTTGTTTTCTTTGCTGTCCATGGAACTCTCAACATTCTTCTCAGAAACCACATCTCGGCTGCCTCAATCTTGTTCTGGCTTTGCCTGTTGACTGTCCACGCCTCATATCTGTACAACAGTATTGGTTCTATATAACATCCAAGAACTCTCTTCCTGATGTTAATTGATAGGCATTTGTTGGTAAGAACGCTTGTCATCTTCTTGAATGCTGTTTTGCAAAACGTTAACCTTTTGACTGTCTCACCCTATCTATCGAATACAAAAACTTAACTCTTTGACTCCCTCACCCCATCTATCGAATGCAAAAACTTAACCCTTTTACTCCCTCACCCTATCTATTGAATGCAAAAACTTAACCCTTTGACTCACTCACCCTATCTATCGAATGCAAAAACTTAACCCTTTGACTCCAGCATCATGTCTATCAACTGCAAAAACTTAACCCTTTCACTCCCGCACCCTGTCTATCAACTGCAAAAACTTAACCCTTTGACTCCTTCACCCTATCCACCAGTCTTCCTTGCACAAGGAAGGTTTGAGGGTGGATGGTGCGAAGAAGAAAATCGAAAGGGTTAAGTTTTTGCTTGCAGGAAACTGGTGGATAGGGTAGTGATCAAAGGTTAAGTTTTTGCTTTGCTATCATGGTTTGACATGTCAGGATGCTGGTGGACAGGGTGCAGGAGTCAAGGATTAAGTTTTTCTTGCAGGAAGCTGGTGGATAGGGTAGGATCGAACGGTTAAGTTTTTCCTTTGCTATCAGTTTGACATGTATGATGCTGGTGGACAGGGTAGGAGTCACAGGTTAAGTTTTGTTTCTTGCAGGAAGCTGTGTGGACAGGGTGAGGAATCGAAGGGTTAAGTTTCTCTTTGCTACAGGGTTGACAATGCATGATGCTGGTGGGACAGGGTCAGGAAGTCAAAGGGTTAAGTTTCTGCTTTGCTAGCATGGTTGACAATGCATGATGCTGGTGGACAGGGTCAGGAAGTCAAAGGGTTAAGTTTCTGCTTGCTAGCATGGTTGACAATGCATGATGCTGGTGGATAGGGTGAGGAGTCAAAGGGTTAAGTTTCTGCTGTGCTAGCATGGTTGACAATGCAGGATGCTGGTGGACAGGGTGCAGGAGTCAAAGTGTTAAGTTTGTTTGTTGCTGGGGGGGGGGGGGTGCATAGTTTGTCTGTCTTATTTCGGTTTTTTGTTGTTATTGTTGTTTTGTTTGCTTATTGTGGGCTGCATTTTTTCACATACATTCTTATATAAGAGTATGGGTCTGTTTTTTTTCTAACGTGTATGGCCTTTCCCTGTTACCCGCGTCAGTAGAGCAGTCAATATCATCATTATTGTTGTGTACTTGTTGTTTTTATTATGAGTATTATGTTTGTTATTATAATGCCGTTGTTCTTTTTGTTATTATTAACATTATCATTATTAATTTTTAATTATTATATTATTATTATTATTATATTATTAATTATTATCATCATTACCATTATTATTATTTCTATTATTATATATTATTATTACTATTAATATATTATTGTTGTGATTATTATTTAATATCATTATTTTTCTTTTGTTATATTATTGTTATATTATTATCATTTATTTTCTATTTATACATTATATTAGCTATTCCATGTCAAGTGTTAACAGCAAAATCAACCCCTCGGACTGTGTGGACATGGACTGTGACGCCCTGAAGAAGACCCTGGTGGTGGACACGGACGGCTCTTTCCTGGGTTCTCCAGGATACGTCCTGCCCAATGCTGGCTTTGAGTGGGATGGCGATTCCAGACGTGGCATCGGAGACTACAGGATACCCACGGTGAGGATCTGAGCTCTTATGGACATTCTCTCACAAATATCCTCAGCGTATACCCTTTTTAGTTGTAAGCCCTATACCCAAGGTCAAGATCTGAGCTCTTATGGAAATTCTCTTACAAATATCCTCAGCGTGTACCTTTTTAGTTATGAGCCCTATACCCAAGGTCAAGGTCTGAGCTCTTATGGACATTCTCTGACAAATATCCTCAGCGTATACCTTTTTTAGTTATGAGCCCTATACCCAAGGTCAAGATCTGAGCTCTTATGGAAATTCTCTTACAAATATCCTCAGCGTGTACCTTTTTAGTTATGAGCCCTATACCCAAGGTCAAGGTCTGAGCTCTTATGGAATTCTGACAATATCTCACGTAACCTTTTAGTATGAGCCTATACCAGTCAGATCTGGCCTTATGGAATTCCTTACATTCCTCAGGTGACTTTGTTATGAGCCCTTATGGACATTCTTGTCTCAGCCCCCATTTGTTTTGCACCGTTCGTGATGTGATCATGGGGGAGGGGGGAGGTCAAGATCTGAGCTCTTATGGACATTCTCTTACAAATATCCTCAAAGTGTACCTTTTTAGTTATGAGCCCTTATGGACATTCTTGTCTTAGCCCCCATTTGTTTTGCACCGTTGTGATGTGATCATGGGAGCAGGGCTGTGAGGATGACAAATAGGGGGCGGGGGGGGGAGCTGTCCACAATGTTTTCATGCTTCTTGGGAATGGAGGAGGGGGGGGAGGGCGGCTGGGGGTGATGGTGATGATGATGATCATCATGTACCCTGGCGCACGGCGTTGGCAATCATGGCTCTCCATACGAATCTATCCCTTGACGCTGCAAGTACATCTCCCACCCTCTCTGTCCTCAGCCACCCTGCAAGTCCGTCCAATATTTTCTATCTAGTATTCTCTTTCCCTCCAGCTTTCCTGTTGTGACCAGGTGCTCTAGTTCCCCTTCATAAAATGTCCTATAAATGGGGTTTGTCTTTTCCTTATCTTCTTTATCAATGATCTTCTTGCGTCTGCCTCCTTCAGGACTGTCTTGTTTGTTTTCTTTGCTGTCCATGGAACTCTCAACATTCTTCTTAGAACCACATTTCAGTTGCCTCAATTTTGTTCTGACTTTGCGTGTTGACTGTCCGCACCTCACAATTGTACAACAGTATCAGTTCTATATAACATTCAAGGGCTCTCTTCCTGATGTTAATTGATAGGCATTTGTTAGTAAGAAGGCTTCTCATCTTCTTGAATGCTGTTTTGGCTTGACCTATTCTGCTGGCTATTTCTGATGTGCATCTGCTGTCTGGTGAGATGAAATATCAAGATGGTGATGATGCTGTGAAGAAATTCAGCGTGGATTCACAGAGCATGACTGAACTAAATACTGCATCTCCTTTCAAGATGTATCTTGACGTCAACCAGGTCTGAGAGATACGAAACACCTGCGGTGTCAATCAGGAAATTCCAGCCAAGCTCTCAGTTAATAACACACAGCTGTGAAGTGGATGTCATAATGATCGAGCGTATGTTATGTTATCAAATTTTGTTTCATTTTTTTATTTGGTTCAGTTTTTACATCGGCACACAGCTCAGGTGATAATGGCCGACGGGGATAACCATCCCAGGGAAGTGGGGGAAGGGGGACTTATCTAATCCTATACTGACAACAATGATGTTAAGATATAACAGCGAGAAGACCAGTTTTAATGTATCTAATCCTATACTGACACCACCAGAACAACAATGATGTTAAGATGGGACAGTGAGAAGGCCAGTTTTAATGTATCTAATCCTATACTGACTCCACCAGAACAACAATGATGTTAAGATATAACAGCGAGAAGGCCAGTTTTAATGTATCTAATCCTATACTGACTCCACCAGAACAACAATGATGTTAAGATGGAAACAGTGAGAAGGCCAGTTTTAATGTATCTAATCCTATACTGACACCACCAAAACAACAATGATGTTAAGATATAACAGCGAGAAGGCCAGTTTTAATGTATCTAATCCTATACTGACACCACCAGAACAACAATGACGTTAACAT
Source organism: Monoplex corrugatus (assembly GCA_030674185.1). Lineage (NCBI taxonomy): Eukaryota > Metazoa > Mollusca > Gastropoda > Littorinimorpha > Ranellidae > Monoplex > Monoplex corrugatus. The sequence goes on from JAPXFY010000034.1 coordinate 36,967,825, forward strand.
TAACAGAGAAGGCCAGTTTTAATGTATCTAATCCTATACTGACACCACCAGAACAACAATGATGTTAAGATGGACAGTGAGAAGGCCAGTTTTAATGTATCTAATCCTATACTGACACCACCAGAACAACAATGATGTTAAGATGGGACAGTGAGAAGGCCAGTTTTAATGTATCTAATCCTATACTGACACCACCAGAACAACAATGATGTTAAGATATAACAGCGAGAAGGCCAGTTTTAATGTATCTAATCCTATACTGACACCACCAGAACAACAATGATGTTAAGATGGGACAGTGAGAAGGCCAGTTTTAATGTACACAATCCTATACTGACACCACCAGAACAACAATGATGTTAAGATGGGACAGTAAGAAGGCCAGTTTTAATGTATCTAATCCTATACTGACACCACCAGAACAACAATGATATTAAGATGGTACAGTCAGAAGGCCAGTTTTAATGTATCTAATCCTATACTGACACCACCAGAACAACAATGATGTTAATATGGGACAGTGAGTTTTAATGTAGCGCACCCTGGGATTCGAACCCACAACCATTAGCATGTGAATCCGACGCTCAACCAACTGAGCTATTGTGCTGTGATCTGTAATCACTATTTCTTGTGCCTTTATAACTGACTTTGTACATGCCTTGGGCAATTTTGAATAGGCCACGGTCATCAAAATGATATTAATTAAAAACAATGATAATAACGATAATAAAAGTGGATAACAGTTGACTACACAATCGACTCAGTGAGCCCACAACATGCTCAGTTCCGAGTAGGAAGAGGATGGGACTCAAAATCCCACACATACTGGACTGATGGGATTGTAACCTCTGACCTCCCAATCA
>JAPXFY010000034.1:36986187-36988687 GCA_030674185.1 Monoplex corrugatus
CGTCACATCAAGCCTGTGACTCCTCCCCAGAACTCTTCCAGCCTGTCTCTGGGTGGTCCTAGGGTGTAAGGTGATGCTGGTAAATTGTGGCTCGCTCTTGGATTCTGAAGCTAACTTCGCCTGGTTTGTTAGGATTAAGTTGGAATGGAAATTGTGGTTCGTTTTGGGATTCTGAAATTAAACTTCACCTGGTTTGTTAGGATTAAGTTGGAATGGAAATTGTGGTTCGTTTTGGGATTCTGAAATTAACTTTGCCTGGTTTGTTAGGTTTAAGTTGGAATGGAAATTGTGGTTCGTTTTGGGATTCTGAAATTAACTTTGCCTGGTTTGTTAGGTTTAAGTTGGAATGGAAATTGTGGCCCGTCATTGGATTCTGAAATTAAACCACCTGATTTGTTAGGTTTAAGTTGGAATGAACAACCAAAAAATAAGAACCCTTTGACTCCCGCACCCTATCCGCCAACTTGCAAAAAGTTAACCCCTTCGACTCCCTCACCCTATCCACCAGCTTCCTGCAGGAAGCTGGTGGATAGGTTGAGGCAGTCTAAGGGCTAGTATATGGTTGACAATGCAGGAAGCTGGTGGACATGGTGCGGGAGTCAAAAGATTAAAGTCAAAATACAAAGTGTGTGGGGTTTTTTTTTGGTTTTTTTTTTTTTCCATAAAGGTGAATTGGTCACCAATGACGTTCTGAAAACAGAGGTGAAGATGTGGAATGTCTTTGTAGGTTAGGTTTCCAAGGTTTCCAAGGTTTCCAAGCAGGACGATATTACGTGTAGACAGAATAACCAGTCATAATTAAGGCAGTATAGTTAGCTCACAACACAACGGATTTCGGAGAAACGAAAACAAATTTATCTGACACAAATGACGAGGAGAAAAAAAACAAACACCTGATTTATGCCAAAAGTGATTCCTGATGATATGAAACACTGTGTTTCTGCTGTGTGCTTTGTGTGCGTGCGTTTTATTATTATTTTTTTTTCTAGTTTTTGATTTTGTTCTAAGCTTTTTTTCTCTCCTTTGCACTCTCTCTCTCTCTCTCACTCTCTCTCTCTGTCTCTCTCTCTCCCTGTCTCTCTCTTACTCTCTCTCCCTCCCTCCCTCTCTCTCTCTATATATATATATATATACATGTACATATACATGTATATATGTATATATATAATATATTTCTGTCTCTCCCTGTCCCTCTCTCTCTCCCTGTCTCTCTCCCTCTCTCTCTCTCTCCCTCTCTCTCTCTCCCCCTCTCTCTCCCCCTCTCTCTCCCTCTCTCCCCCCTCTCTCTCTCCCTTCTCTCTCCCTCTCTCTCCCCCCTCTCTCTCTCTCTCCCTGTCTCTGTCTCTCTCAAGTATTAGTGTGGACCTTCTCTATGAGCGAGGGCTGGGTATAAAGAAGCGTTATTTTGCTTTTTTATTCTTATTCCATTACCCTCAAAAGAAAATCGTTCACTCTGTACAGATACTTTCTCACCCACCCTCACCCACCCTCACCACCCTACTCCCCCCCCACTCTTCTTCACCCTCACCTTTGTGCATGTGTGGGCCAATGGACCTCACAGTAAAATGGCGTCAGTGTCTGTTCTTCCTCCTCCAACTCTCTCAGTTTCCACCCTGGTGTACCGTTAACCCTTTATGACTTCTGTACTCTGTCCACCAGCACTTCGCGTCGCCAACCATGCTAGGCGAAGCAAAAACTTAACCCTTTGACTCCTTCACCATATCCACCAGCAGCAGAGCCTTTGACTCCTTCACCCTATCCACCACCAGCAGAGCCTTTGACTCCTTCACCCTATCCACCAGTAGCAGAGCCTTTGACTCCTTCACCCTATCCACCAGCAGAGCCTTTGACTCCTTCACCCTATCCACCAGCAGAACCTTTGACTCCTTCACCCTATCCACCAGCTTCCTGCTGCTGGTTGATAGGGTGAATGAGTCAAAGGGTTAAGTTTTTGTATTTGGTGGATAGGGTGCGGGAGTCAAAGGGTTAACATTTCTATCTTCTCTCGTCTTTCACAAGCTCCAAACTCCAAATCCCTATCTCCTTCCAATAGTTTACACATTGAATGGTCTCCTTCTGTCATAGTTTTCATTTTGGCTTTCCATAAAACATTTCCATCTTCATCCAGTTGTGCAAGTTGGGTAGTTTTGAAATCTTGTCATTGATCGGGTTAACTTCGTGCCTTAAAACTTTCTTACCAACGAATGCCTATTAATTAACATCAGGAAGAGAGTTCTAGAGTGTTATGTAGAACCAATACTGTTGTACGGTTGTGATGCGTGGACAGTCAACACGCAAAGTCAGAACAAGATTAAGGCAGCCAAGGTGTGGTTTCTAAAAAGAATGTTGAGAGTTCCATGGACAGCAAAGAAAATAAACGAGACAGTCTTGATGGAGGCAGACACAGCAAGATCATTAATAAAGAAGATTTGGAAAAGACAAGCAACATGTAGAGGACATTTTATGAGGAAAGAGAAATTAGGGCACCTGGTCACACCTG
>JAPXFY010000034.1:36995897-37008397 GCA_030674185.1 Monoplex corrugatus
AGAAAAGAGAGAGAGAGAGAGAGAGAGAGAATGAAAGAGAGACAGAGAGACAGAGAGAGAGAGAAATAGAGAGAGAGACACAGAGAGAGAGAGAGAGAAAAATAGAGAGAGAGAGAGAAACAGAGATATAGAATCAGAGAGAGAGAGAGAGAAACAGAGAGAGAGAGAGAGAGAGAGAGAGAGAGAGAAACGAAAGAGAGAGACAGAGACAGAGAAAAGAGACAGAGAGAGAAAGAGACAGAGAGAGAGAAAGAGACAGAGAGAGCGAGAGACAGAGAGAGAGAGAGAGAGAGAGAGAGGGAGAGAGAGAGAGGAAAGAGAGATGTGTGTGTGTGTGTGCACGCACGCGTGTGTGTGTTTCGTTTATTCAATTTTTTAGTAAATTAACAAAACGTAAAATACATATCTTGTTTAGCATAATCAAGACTCTTGTCTTCGTTTTTTTTCTCCCCGCTTTGGGGAAAAGGAAAGCTTTGAAACTGCGTAAAATGGTATCAAAACAACAATGAGCATGTATGGAAAACACTCTCAACAGCTTAGAAACAGACAAGAGTATAACAATATTTTTGTTTAAAGCCCAGTCGACTGCGTAGAGCCATACCAGGGCCATCACCACTTGAAGACATGCACCATACTTCAACGGTAAAGGAAAGGAAAAAAAAAAAGAAAAAAAAAAAGAAAGAAAACTAAGTACACATAGAATGCATTCGTGCGCATAATCTAAGTGGATGCCTCTGGCATTGACCATTCCGTCCAGTCCATCGCACAGGGGATAAAAGCAACACACACCTGAATGCAAATTGAAACATAGCTAAAGACACTAAAACATATATAAAAGCGGGCTTAATTTAAAGTATCTAAAATTGCTTCCGCGTCATTTCCCTAGAAGCAAAAATGCACTTAATGCATGTACCCAATCATCAATCCTGAGAGTATGTATGTAAAACGTTATCTAACACATATAAGTGAATGGACCAGCAAGGCAGAAAATGATAGGAAGAAAATGACAGAAAGCAAAGGAGGAAGAAAGAAACAAAGAGAGTGACCGAAAAGAGGAAATTTCTAGCACAGAGTGTCCAGAAGGTGGGGATACTATCTGTACTGAAAGAGCCCCCGGCATCCCCACGGATGGGAGTATGACAACAGATGTACAGGGAAAAGAATGAGGTCGTAGCATAACAAAATCAGCGCTTCAAATATACATACTTCAAACACATGTACCTCAAATATACATACTTCAAACACATCATCATCATCATCATCAGGTGCCCTGCTGCATGGCGTTGGCGACCATGGACTTCCATCTGTCTCTATCTCTTGTTGCCCCAAGCATCTCTTCCACCCTCCTCGTCTTCAGCCACTCTGCAAGTCCGTCTAGTATCTTCTCCGTGGGTCTACCTGCTGCTCTTTTTCCCTCCAGCTTTCCCGTTGTGACCAGGTGCTCCAATTCCCTTTTCCTCATAAAATGGCCTATAAATGTTGCTTGTCTTTTCCTAATCTTCTTTATGAATGATCGTCTTGTGTCAACCTCCGTCAGGACTGTCTCGTTTGTTTTCTTTGCTGTCCGTGGAACTCTCAACATTCTTGTTAGAAACCACATCTCGGCTGCCTCAATCTTGCTCTGGCTTTGCTTGTTGACTGTCCACGCCTCACAACCGTACAACAGTATTGGTTCTATATAACATTCAAGAACTATATTCCTGATGTTAATTGATAGGCATTTGTTGGTAAGAATGCTTTCATCTTCTTGAATGCTGTTTTGGCTTGGCCGATTCTGCAGTCTATTTCTGATGTGCATCTACCGTCTAGTGAAATGATCGTTCCCAGGTATTTAAACTTATCAATCTGTCTCAAGGTTGTGTCGTTTGCTGTTATTTTGCATGAGGGGATTTCATGTTTTTTACTGATCACTACAAATATACAGACTTCAAATACACATATCTCAAATATACGGACTTCAAATACATATCCCTCAATTATACATTCTTCAATACACATCTCTCAAATATCATCATCATCATCATCAGGTGCCCTGTCGCATGCGTTGGCGACCATGGACTTCCAACCATCTCTATCCCCTCGCTGCCCCCAGCATCTTCCCCCCCCCCTCCTCATCCTCAGCCACTCTGCAAGTCCGTCCAGCATTCTTCTCCCTGGGTCTAACCTGGTGCTCTCTTTCTCTCAAATATACATACTTCAAATACACGTACCTCAAACAAAACTGCTTCAAACACATATACTTCAACTAGACATACTTCAACTAGACATACTTCAACTAGACATACTTCAACAGACATACTTCAAATAGACATACTCAAATAGACATACTTCAAATAGACATACTTCAAATAGACATACTTCAAATAGACATACTTCAAATAGACATACTTCAAATAGACATACTTCAAATAAATATACTTCAAATAGACATACTTCAAATGGCTTGAGAGCAAGTGATATTCAAACTATACATCAATATATATATTCTAGTTATTATGGCCTCGTATGGTACCGGTTTTAAATGCAAATTTTGTTGACATCATGGTTAATCTGGCATTATTTTTTCTGTGTCTATCTGACAGTCAGTCAGTCATCAGTCTGTCTGTCTGTCTGTCTGCCTGTCTCTCCCTCCTCTCTCTCCTCTCTCTCTCTCTCTCTGTTCCTGTCTTTCTTTGTCTCTGTTTCTACTTCTATCTTTGTTTGTCTGTTTTTGTTTGTCTGTCTCTGTCTGTCTGTCTGTCTGTCTCTCTCTCTCTCTCTGTCGCTCTCTTTCTCTCGCTCTCTCCTCTCTCGCTCTCTCCCCTGTCTTCTGTCTCTCTCTCGCTCTCTCTTCTCCTCTCTCTCGTTCTCTCTCTCTCGCTTCTCTCTCCTCTCCTCTCTCTTCTCTCTTCTCGTTCTCTCTCTCTGTCTCTCTGTCTCTGTCTCGGCTCTCTCCTCTTTCTCGCTCTCTCTCTCTGTCTCGCTCTCTCTCTCTCTCTCTCTCGCTCTCTCTCTCTTTTCTCTCTCTCTCTCTCCTCTTAGTCGTTAGAGCGCCATGCACATAACACAAGAGTTGTTGATTCAACCCTCCGGCAGACCACTCGTCTTCCTGTGTAGGCTGGGTGATACTTTCAAGATTGGATATCTTGTGCTCAGTTCCAGCCCACATAATTGATAAAAAAAAAAACCCTGCCCATCTTACTGTCCATCATGCTGGTGGTGTCAGCTTTGTGTTTGATAGTTTGATAGGTCCCTTCTCAACCCCCCACCACCCCCTTCCCCATTTCAAACACCTTACTAGTAGTATGTTGGGTTTTGCGCTGGCTCGGGGAGTCTGCCAGATAATTGCCGGCAGATTCTATTTGGGTTGAGCGCATGTGGGTTTTTTCCGAGTGCGGTGAATCCTACTTGTTGAATCAACTGCAAACAAATTCCAAGCACGGAGCTAGCTTCTCCTCCCCCCCCTGTATAAAACTCCGCCCTCCTTCCTTCCCCCTTCTTTCCCCCTTCCTTCCCCTCCTTCCTTCCCCCTTCCTTCCTCCTTCCTTCCCTCTCCTTCCTCCTTCCTTCCCCCTTCTTCTTCCTTCCTTCCCCCTTTCCTTCCTCCTTCCTTCCCCATTCCTTCCCCCTTCCTTCCTCCTTCCTTCCCCCTTCTTCTTCCTTCCTTCCCCCTTCCTCCCCCTTCCTTCCTCCTTCCTTCCTCCTTCCTTCCCCCTTCCTTCCTCCTTCCTTCCTCTTCCTTCCCCCTTCCTTCCCCCTTCCTTCCTCCTTCCTTCCCTCTTCCTTCCCCCTTCCTTTCCTCCTTCCTTCCCCTCCTTCCTTCCCCCTTCTTCTTCCTTCCTTCCCCCTTCCCTTCCCCCTTCCTCCTCCTTCCTTCCCCCTTCCTTCCCCCTTCCTTCCTCCTTCCTTCCCTCTTCCTTCCCCTTTCCTTCCCCTTCCTTCCTTCCTTCCCCCTTCCTTCCCCCTTCCTTCCTCCTTCCTTCCCCTTCCTTCCACTCCTTCCCCCTCCTTCCCCTTCCTTCCCCCTTCCTTCTCCTTCCTTCCTCCTTCCTTCCTCCTTCCTTCCCCCTCCTTCCTTCCCCCTTCCTTCCTCCCTTCCTTCCCCCTCCTTCCTCCTTCCTTCCCCCTTCCTTCCTCATTCCTTCCCCTTCCTTCCCTCTCTTCCTCCTTCCTTCCTCCTTCCTTCCCCCTCCTTCCTTCCCCCTTCCTTCCTCCTTCCTTCCCCCTTCCTTCTCCCCTTCCTTCCCCCTACCTTCCCCTTCCTTCCCCTTCCTTCCCCCTTCCTTCCCTCCTTCCCTTCTCCTTCCTTCCCCCTACCTTCCCTTCCTTCCCCTCCTTCCCTCTTCCTTCCCCCTCCTCCCCTTCCTTTCCCCTCCTTCCCTTCCTTCCCTTCCTTCCCCCTACCTTCCCCTTCCTTCTCCCTTCCTCCTACCTTCTCCTTCCTTCCCCCTCCTTCCCCTTTCTTCCCCTACCTTCCCCCTTCCTTCCTTCCTCCTTCCCCTTCCTTCCCCCTACTTCCTTCACCTTCCCCCTTCTTCCCTCTTCCTCCCCCTCCTTCCCCCTTCCTTCCCCTTCCTTCCCTACCTTCCCCTTCCTTCCCCTCCTTCCCCTTTCCTTCCCCCTACCTTCCCCTTCCTTCCCCCTACCTTCCCCTTCCTTCCCCCTTCCTTCCCCCTACCTTCCCCTTCCTTCCCTCTTCCCCTTCCTTCCCCCTCCTTCCCCTCTTTTCCCCTTCCTCCCCTCCTTCCCCTTCCTTCTCCCTCCTTCCCCTTCCTTCCCCCTACCTTCCCCTTCCTTCCCCTCCTTCCTCCCTCCTTCCCCCTTCCTTCCTTCCCCTTCCTTCCTCCCTCCTTCTCCCTTCCTTCCCCTCCTTCCCCTTCCTTCCCCCTTCCTTCCTCCCTCCTTCCCCCTCCTTCCCCCTTCCTTCCCCTTCCTTCTCCCTTCCTTCCCCCTCCTTCCCCTTCCTTCCCCCTTCCTTCCTTTCCTTCCCCTCCTTCCCCTTCCTTCTCCCTTCCTTCCCCCTCCTTCCCCTTCCTTCCCCCTTCCTTCCTCCCTCCTTCCCTTCCTTCCCCCTCCTTCCCCTTCCTTCCCCCTTCCTTCCCCCTCCACCCCCACCCCCTGGCTCTCTACCCATCCTGCGAATGCCAGTTATGCTGGTCGTATGACGGTCAATAACTTGACCTGAACTCCTGGTATTTATCTGGTATTTATTGACCGCTGACCATTCCATTGATGACACAGCTGTCGTCTGCTTGTACACATCTCTCCGCTGCTTCGACAAACATGGCGCAAAATTAGTTTTCTTTTTACCTGTCTGTTCGTAGCTTACTGTGCGGACAATTTTGGACCTTTGATTTTCTTGTTGTTGTTGTTGTTGTTCTTCTTCTTCTTCTTCTGTTTCCTTCCGCTTTCTTCTTTTATCTTTTTGTTGTTGTTGTTGTTGTTTTTGTTGTTTGTTTCTTTCTTCTTTCTTCTTGTTTCTTGCCCTTCTTCTTGTTCTTCTTGTTCTTCTTGTTCTTGTTCTTGTTGTTTGTTCTACTTCTTCTTCTTCTTCTTTCTTCTCTTCTTCATCATCATCTCATCATCATCTTTCATCATCATCATCATCATCACCACCGTCATCATCTCATCATCATCATCATCATCATCATCATCATCATCATCATCATCACATCATCATCATCACATCATCGTCTCATCATCATCACATCATCATCATCATCATCATCATCATCATCATCATCATCATCATCATCATCATCATCATCATCATCATCATCATCATCATCATCATCATCATCATCTCTCTCTTCTTCTTCTTCTTCTTCTTCTCCTTCTTATAATACTGACCAGAGCTCCTGCACGCATTCTCTATCTACGCATGTAAAGATCATTCAACACAGCCACACATAATACTCGAATAATTATAAATGCACGTACACTCACACAGAAACACCCTACACCCACCCTAACTCCCACCACCCAAAACCCCAACAATCCACACAGACACACAGACACACCACCCCGTCACAATCCACACCCCCACGAACCATCCCCACACCCCCTGCCCCCAGCCCACCTGGTCACCCACACACAGCACACCTGTAATCATCGAGCAATGGACACCCTAATTGATGTCATTAACGGCGCTTGTCTGTAAGGACCAGGGCAGAGGCAAGGTATCAATGGTGGCAGCGTAGTGAGGACGGTTTGTGCCAGCTTCTCTCTTGCAATAATAGAAGCTGCGCTGTGTGTGAATTGTTTGTGAAGTTCTCTCTGTCCACTGGCTTGATGACACTCCCTTCGTGCGCTTGTGGAATTCTCTGTCTGTCTGTCTGTTTGTTTGTTTGTCTGTGTCTCTGTCTGTCTGTCGCTCTGTCCGTCTCTCGGTCTCTTCGGTTGGTCTGTCGGTTGGTCTGTCTGTCTGCCTGCCTGTCTGTCTGATTCACTCTCTCTTGTCTCTGTGTTTGTCTGTCTGTCTGTCTGTCTATCTGTTGTCTATCTGTTTCATCTCTATCTGTCTCTGTCTGTCTGTTTCACTCTCTCTCTGTCTGTTTTGTCTGTCTGTTTGTTTGTCTGTCTGTCTGTTCATCTCTGTTCTCTGTCTGTCTGTTGTCTGTCTGTCTATCTGTTGTCTTTTCACTCTCTCTGTGTCTCTCTGTTGTGTCTCTCTGTCTGTCTGTCTCTCTATCTCTGTCTTTCTCTCCCTCCCTCTCTCTTTCACTCTCTTTCTGTCTCTGTCTCTCTCTCCTCCTCTCTGTTTCTCTCTGCCTCTGTCTTTGTCTCTCTCTTCCTCATCTCTCCTGTCTCTGTCTCTCTCTCTTTCTATATATATATATCTCCCTCTCTCTCTTTCTCCTGCACTCTCTGTCTCTCTTCTCTCTCTCTTTCTCTCTGTCCGTCTGTCTATCTGTCTCTCTTGCTCTTTAACTCTCTTTCACCCTCTGTCTCTCTCTGTCTCTGTCTGACTCATTCTCTCTCTCTCTCTGTCTCTGTCTCTCTTTCACTCTCTCTTTCACTCTCTTTCTCTCTCTCTCTCTCTCTTTCTGTGTCAGTGTGTGTGTGTGTGTGTGTGTGTGTGTGTGTGTGTGTGTGTGCGCGCATGCGTGTATGTCTGTATACGTGCATTCGTGAGCGTGTGTATTTGTGTGTGCACACGTGCGTGTGTGCGTGCGTATGGTGTGTGTGAGTGGTGTGTATGTGCGTGCGTGCGTGCGTACGTGCGTGCGTGTGGTGTGTGTATGCGTGTGTGTGGTGAGTGTGTGTGTGTGGTGGTGTGTGTGTGTGTGTGTGTGTATGTGTGTGTGTGTGTATGTGTGTGTGTGTGTGTGTGTGTGTGTGCGTGCACAACTTTACTGTTCATCTAGCACTAAATACTGTACGTGCATGCATGAGAGTGTATGTGCGTGCATGCGTGTGTGTGTGTGTGTTCGCGTGTGTGTATGTATACGTGTGTGCATATGTATACATGTGTCTGTGTGTTTGCGCGCATGAACGTGAGCGCACAACTATAATGTTAATTAGCAGTAGACAAACAGCTTGAAACATACACGTGTGCATGTACGTGGCCCGAGTGTTCGCGTGCGCGTATAAACACACACTTACGTGGACTTACTCACAAGCGTGCACGCATACACACACACACACCATTACCACTTAACACACACGCGAGAGCACAAATACCAGCATGCATGCATAGTCATGCACACGCACAGAGGGCTAGTTGGTAGAAATATGGACTCAGGGTGTAGTATCTTGAGTTCGATCCCAGCCCACAACATTAAAAAACTGGCCTGTTGGCTGTCCATCTTAATGTTTCCATCATTCTGGTGGTGTCAGTTTAGTGTTTTATAGATTCACTGGCCTGTTGGCTGCCCATCTTAATATTTCCATCATTCTGGTGGTGTCAGCTTAGTGTTTCATAGGTCCACTGGCCTGTTGGCTGTCCATCCTAATGTTTCCATTATTCTGGTGGTGTCAGCTTACTGTTTCATAGGTCCACTGGCCTGTTGGCTGTCCATCTTAATGTTTCCATTATTCTGGTGGTGTCAGCTTACTGTTTCATAGGTCCACTGGCCTGTTGGCTGCCCATCTTAATGTTTCCATCATTCTGGTGGTGTCAGCTTACTGTTTCATAGGTCCACTGGCCTGTTGGCTGTCCATCTTAATGTTTCCATCATTCTGGTGGTGTCAGCTTACTGTTTTATAGGTCCACTGGCCTGTTGGCTGTCCATCTTAATGTTCCATCATTCTGGTGGTGTCAGCTTACTGTTTTATAGGTCCACTGGCCTGTTGGCTGTCCATCTTAATGTTTCCATCATTCTGGTGGTGTCAGCTTAGTGTTTCATAGGTCCACTGGCCTGTTGGCTGCCCATCTTAATGTTTCCATCATTCTGGTGGTATCAGCGTAGTGTTTCATAGGTCCACTGGCCTGTTGGCTGCCTATCTTAATGTTTCCATTATTCTGGTGGTGTCAGCTTACTGTTTCATAGGTCCACTGGCCTGTTGGCTGTCCATCTTAATGTTTCCATTATTCTGGTGGTGTCAGCTTACTGTTTCATAGGTCCACTGGTCTGTTGGCTGCCCATCTTAATGTTTCCATCATTCTGGTGGTGTCAGCTTACTGTTTCATAGGTCCACTGGCCTGCTGGCTGTCCATCTTAATGTTTCCATTATTCTGGTGATGTCAGCTTAGTGTTTCATAGGTCCACTGACCTGTTGGCTGTCCATCTTAATGTTTCCATTATTCTGGTGATGTCAGCTCACTGTTTCATAGGTCCACTGGCCTGTTGGCTGTCCATCTTAATGTTTCCATTATTCTGGTGATGTCAGCTTACTGTTTCATAAGTCCACTGGCCTGTTGGCTGCCCGTCTTAATGTTTCCATCATTCTGGTGGTGACAGCTTACTGTTTCATAGGTCCACTGGCCTGTTGGCTGCCCATCTTAATGTTTCCATTATTCTGGTGATGTCAGCTTAGTGTTTGATAGGTCCACTGGTCTGTTGGCTGCCCATCTGAATGTTTCCATTATTCTGGTGGTGTCAGCTTACTGTTTGATATGTCCGCTGGCCTGTTGGCTGCCCATCTTAATGTCTCCATCATTCTGGTGGTGTCAGTTTACTGTTTCATAGGTTCACTGGCCTGTTGGCTGCCCATCTTAGCGTTTCCATCTTTCTGGTTGTGTCAGCTTAGAGTTTCAAAGTCCATTGACCTGTTCACTGCCCATCTTAATGTTTCCATCATTCTGGTGGTGTCAGCTTACTGTTTCATAGGTCCACTGGCCTGTTGGTTGCCCATCTTAATGTTTCCATCATTCTGTTGGTGTCAGCTTACTGTTTGACAGATCCCTTCTCCCCTTTCCCCATTACAAGACTTTTCCGGGGCATACGGGTTTGTGCAGGCTCAGGAAATCTGTCAGATAATTGCTGGCGGATTTGGGTGGAGCGCATACGGAGCTGTCCGAGCGCAGTGAATCCCTCTTGAAATAAACGCCAGTAACTGCAATAACAGAGGGGGGGGGGGGGGGGGACTAATTGGCTCTACCTCGCTGTTTGTGAGAAAAACACACAAGCTCTTTGATACCAACACACGGGTCTAATTGTATGGTGGTGGTGATGTTTGAACAGCCAGCAAATTTGTAATGCACGTAGCTGAACATGCGGGTTATGACCGAGGAGACTGCAAGACAGCGTCACTTCAAAGGTACTCTCTGCTATTGGATGCATGCTGATGTCAGAGGTTTCCCCCCCCCCCCCAACTAGCAAATAGTAGGGGGAGTGTTAGTGAGTGAGTGATGAATGTCATATTTATTTTTTTCATTTATTTATCTATTTGTTTTGCTTGTATTATTTATTTGTTTACTATCATATTTGATTTGTTATTTACCTTCATATTTATTTATTTATGTGTTTATTTATTTATCAATTTAATTTATTTATTCATTGTCGTATTTATTATTATTTGTTTATTGACTTTCGTATTCATTATTTATTTATCTATGTATTTCGTAATTCATTCATTCATTCATTCATTTATTCATTCCTTCTTCATTCCTTCCTTCCTTCATTCCTTCCTTCATTCATTCAGTCATTCATTCATTCATTCATTCAGTCAGTCAGTCAGTCATTCAGTCAGTCAGTCAGTCAGTCAGTCAGTCAGATCAATCATTCAGTCATTCCTTTATTTATTTATTTATTATTTACTTGTCTATTTATTTATTTCATCATTCATTTATTTATTATCTATTTATTTACTTATTTATTCGTTTATCCATTCATCTATTTATTCATTTGCTTGTTTGGTTCTTTATTCATTTATCATCTCATTTTATTTATTTACTTATTTATTCGCTTGTTGTCACAGTAGATTTACCATGTGAAATTTGGGCTGCTGTCTCCGCGGAAAGTGTCGCCGCAGAGCAGCGCCACCACCTCCCACAGTGTCGAATCTCTTTCTCTGTCTCCTTTGTGTCTCTGTCTCACTCTCTCTGTCTCTGTCTCACTCTCTCTCTCTGTCTCACTCTCTCTCTCTGTCTCATTCTCTGTCTCTCTCTGTCTCTGTCTCTGTGTCACTCTCTCCCTCTCTGTCTCTCTCTCTGTCTCTGTTCACCCTCTCTGTCTCTCTCTGTGTCTCTGTCTCACCCTCTCTGTCTCTCTCTTGTCTGTCTCACTCTCTCTGTGTCTCTGTCTCACTCTCTGTCTCTGTCTCTCTCTCTGTCTCTGTCTCACTCTCTCTGTCTCTTTCTCTTCTCTGTCTCTTTCTCTTTCTCTGTCTCACTTTCTCTCTGTGTCTCTGTCTGTGTCTCTGTCTCACTCTCTCTCTGTCTCTCTCTGTGTCTTTCTGTCTCTGTCTCTGTCTCACTCTCTCTCTGTCTCTGTCTCACCCTGTCTCTCTGTCTCTGTCTGTCTCTGACTCTGTCTCACTCTCTGTCTGTCTCACTCTCTCTGTCTCTCTGTGTGTCTCTGTCCCTCTCTCTGTCTCTGTCTCATTCTCTCTCTCAGTCTCTGTCTCTGTGTCACTCTCTCCTTCTCTGTCTCTCTCTCTGTCTCACCCTTTCTGTCTCTCTTTGTGTCTCTCTCTGTCTCACTCTCTCTGTCTCTCTCTGTGTCTCTGTCTCTCTCTGTCTCTGTCTCACTCTCTCTCTCTCTGTCTCTCTCTCTCCCTCGGGTCTCTCTCTGTTGTCTGTCTCTCTCTCTGTCTCACTTCTCTGTCTGTCTCTTTCTCTCTCAAATACACATAAATATATACATTCATACACACAAACAGAAGCACACACATATACAGACAAACACACATACACACACACACACACTCACACACACACACACTCTCTCTCTCTCTCTCTCACACACACACACACACACACACACACACACACACACACACACACACACCACACACACACACACACACACTAACACCTCTCACATATCACTTATAGTGAAAAGACGTCAGATCAAAGAACGAACGAACGAACATACACGTACAGACCTGCTCATGTTAAAGATCCTCCTCCCTTTTCTCTCTTTCACTACACTACATTTGGTGTTAGTGTAGACCCTCCATGGACAAGACCTGGATGTCAAAAAACATATGCAATCACCCACTGTGATGAAAATATGTCTGTTACCTGTCTGTCTGTCTACCTGTCTGTCTGTCTGTCTACCTGTCTGCCTGTCTGTCTATCTGTCTATCTGTCTGTCTACCTGTCTGTCTGCCTGTCTATCTATTACGTCGATTGTCTGTTATTACCTGTCTGTCTGTCTGTCTATGTACCTGTCTGTCTGTCTACCTGTCTGTCTGTCTGTCTACCTGTCTGTCTGTCTGTCTACCTGTCTATCTGTCTGCCTGCCTGCCTGCTGTCTGTCTCTCTGTCTGTCTGTCTTCTATCTGTCTGTCTCTCTACCTGTCTGTCTGTCTGTCACCTGTCTGTTACTGTCTGTCTACTTGTCTGTCTGTCTATCTGTCTGTCTACCTGTCTGTCTATCTGTTTATCTGTCTGTCTGTCTGTCTATGTACCTGTCTGTCTGCCTGTCTGTCTGTCTCTCTGTCTGTCTGTCTTCCTATGTCTTCGTTTTCAGACAATGTGCAAAGTTGAATCTGTGGATGGTATTTTATATCTCTACATCTATAATATCTCTATCCTATCTGTCTTGTCTATCTATCTATCGACTGTCTGTCTGTCTATCGACTCGTCTGATCTATCTATCGACCTGTCTGTCTGTCTGTCTGTCTATCGACCTGTCTGTCTGTCTGTCTATGTACGTATGTATATATGTATGTGCAGCTGTGCATGCCACAAAGGCGTGTAGCAGACGCCTTTTCTTCTCAAACGACTTGGGAACGTTACCTTCCTTGGTTCAGCGATTCTAAAACAATATTAGGAAATTCTGTTATTTAAACCCTTAAAAGTTAGAAAATGAGTAATTTGTGCATTCTAGTTTAGCTTTCCCGTTGTGACCAGGTGCTCCAATTCACCTTTCCTCATAAAATGGCCTATAAATGTTGCCTGTCTTTTCCTA
>JAPXFY010000034.1:37028397-37030897 GCA_030674185.1 Monoplex corrugatus
TCTGTCTGTTTCTGTCTGTCTGTTTCTGTCTGTCTGTTTCTGTCTGTCTGTTTCTGTCTGTCTGTGTGTCTCTGTCTGTCTGTTTCTGTCTGTCTGTTTCTGTCTGTCTGTGTGTCTCTGTCTGTCTGTTTCTGTCTGTCTGTCTCTGTCTGTGTGTCTCTGTCTGTCTGTTTCTGTCTGTCTGTTTCTGTCTGTCTGTCTCTGTCTGTCTGTGTGTCTCTGTCTGTCTGTTTCTGTCTGTCTGTTTCTGTCTGTCTGTGTGTCTCTGTCTGTCTGTTTCTGTCTGTCTGTGTGTCTCTGTCTGTCTGTTTCTGTCTGTCTGTTTCTGTCTGTCTGTCTCTGTCTGTTTCTGTCTGTCTGTTTCTGTCTGTCTGTCTCTGTCTGTTTCTGTCTGTTTCTGTCTGTCGGTTTCTGTCTGTTTCTTTCTGTTTGTCTGTCTCTGTCTGTCTGTGTCTGCCTCTGTCTTTCTGTCTGTTTCTGTCTGTCTGTCTGTCTGTCTGTCTCTCTCTCTGTCTCTCTCTCTTACACGTACACACTCTCTCGCTCTTTCACACACACCACATACACACACACACACACATGCACATACACGCACAAACAGACACACACGTGTGCGTGCACACACACACACACACACACACACACACACATACACTCTCTCTCTCTCTTTTTTCTTTAACTCTCTTTCTCTCACTCTCTGTGTGTGTCCGTCTGTCTGTCTGTCTGTCTGTGTCTGTGTCTGTGTCTGTCTGTCTGTGTCTGTGTCTGTGTCTGTCTGAGTCTGTGTCTGTCTCTCTCTGTCGGTCTGTCTGTCTGTCTCTTTCTCTCTGTCTGTCTGTCTGTATGTATGTATGTGTGTCTGTTTGTGTGTCTGTGTGTCCCCTCTGCAGCCTGTCTCCACTCGGAGGGGAATCACATTGTAATATATAATTGTATATAATATGCTCTCTATAATTTTCCATTGCTTTTATTCTTTCTCCCCATTTATAGCCATGTGCGTGTGCGCGCGCGCGTGTGTGTGTGTGTGTGTGGCACGCGCGGGTGTGTGTGTGTGTGCGCGTGCGTGCGTGTGTGTGCGTGCATGCGTGTGTGTGTGTCTGTTTTAGCGCTTAGATTTGATTTTATCAAGATTTTGCGCTATATAAATAAAAATAAATTGTTGTCTGTGCCTGCCTACCTGGCTGTCTGATTGCGTTTGTCTCTGTTTGTCTCTCTCTCTGTGTATCTCTCTCTTTCTTTTCTCTGTCTCTATGTCTGTCTGAATGTCTATCTACATGTAGCTCTCTCTCTCTCCCCCTCCCTTTCTCTGTCTCTCCCTCCCTCTCTCTCTCTCTCCACGAAACACGGCATTGACCAGGATCATTTAGCATTCAACCGAACACGTCATTAATTTTGCAACAAAAATGGGGCAGAAATAAAGCAGGCATTAAAAGCCCCGGCTGGTCAGGTAGGTAGGTTAACAATGGTACATGTCACACAGTCGTATGGCTTATCGGTAGCCACACTACGTTGTACAACGCAGCAATATATTCCTTGGCCTGACGCTTTGAAATGAATGCGAACATTGAGTCAAGTCATTTGTACAGTTGAACGTATTGTGTGTTGCCAGTGCTACTACCCTTCCACTACGTTTTGGTTTGTGTTCTCTCTGTCTCTGTCTCTGTGTTTCTGTCTCTGTCTCTCTGTTTCTGTCTGTCTGTCTCTGTTTCTGTCTGTCTATCTCTGTCTCTCTCTGTGTCTGTGTCTCTGTCTGTGTCTGTGTCTCTCTGTGTCTCTGTTTCTGTCTCTGTCTCTCTGTTTCTGTCTCTTTGTTTCTGTCTCTGTTTCTGTCTCTCTCTCTCTGTCTCTGTCTCTATCTCTCTGTTTCTGTCTGTCTGTCTCTGTCTCTCTCTCTCTGTCTCTCTGTCTCTGTCTGTCTGTCTCTGTCTGTCTCTCTGTCTCTCTGTCTCTGTCTGTCTCTGTCTCTCTCTCTGTCTCTCTGTTTCTGTCTGTCTGTCTCTGTCTCTGTCTCTCTCTGTGTCTCTGTCTCTCTGTCTCTGTCTCTCTCTGTGTCTGTGTCTCTGTCTGTCTGTCTGTCTCTCTCTCTCTCTCTGTATTGTGTGTGTGTGTGTGTATGTGTGTGTGTGTGTGTGTGTGGTGTGTGTGTGTGTGTGTGTGTGTGTGTGTGTGTGTGTGTGTAGCTCTCTGTGTCTCTGTGTCTGTCTGTCTCTCTCTCTATGCCTACCCCTCTTTCTCATTCTCTCTCGCTCTCTCTCTTTCTCTCTCTCTCTTACACACACACACTCTCTTTTACTCTCTCTCTCTCTCTTACTCTCTCTCTCTCTTACTCTCTCTCTCTCTTACACACACACTCTCTGTTTCTCTCTCTCTCTTACTCTCTCTTACTCTCTCGCTCTTACTCTCTCTCCCTCTCTCTTTTACTCTGTGTGTGTCTCTCTTGCGTTATTCTCTCATTCTCCAACACACCACAGACACACATATGCACACACACACACCAACA
>JAPXFY010000034.1:37038397-37043397 GCA_030674185.1 Monoplex corrugatus
AACTATCAACATCAGATACTCTTTCCTTCAGGTTCCTTAATTTTAAACTATCAACATCAGATACTCTTTCCTTCAGGTTCCTTAATTTTAAACTATCAACATCAGATATTCTTTCCTTCAGGTTCCTAGATTTGAACTATCAACATCAGATATTCTTTCCCTTCAGGTTCCTAGATTTGAACTATCAACATCAGATACTCTTTCCTTCAGGTTCCTAGATTTGAACTATCAACTGGCAGCCAGCGTTCTTTTGGTGTTTCAGGACCGTTTGCCTGGAATAGACTTTCCACTCTCCCTTTGCTTAATGCCTACACTTTCTGTTTTTAAATCCAATTTTAAAGCCCACTTCTTTTCCTGAAAATGAATGCTTCTTTTCCCTCTTTCCTTCCATTTGTGTTGATTTTTTTCTTTCTTTTTTTGTATATTGATATTGAATGTAGTCTGCGTTGATCGCATGCGTGTGTCTGGTGCATGAATGCTCTTTGATTTGAAATATCAATATTTGGTGCCAAACGAATATTGTAATTATTATCATTAGTATCAATATTTTACCTCGGCTGTTTACCATTGCTGCAAAAAAACGCACACAAAAACCAAAACAAAACAAAACCAAAAAAAAAACCCAAAACCAAAAACAAAAACAAAAAAACCCCAGGAAACTTTTTCTGTTTTTTTCCGACTATATTTTGTGCATTTACTATTTGTTGTCTTTTAGCCAGCTCCTTGGTTTATGTGCGGGCTCAAGGCTTGTGCTATGATCACCATAACACATGGGTTTATGTGCAGGCTTAAGGTTTGTGCCATGGTCACCATACACATGGGTTTATGTGCAGGCTTAAGGTTTGTGCCATGGTCACCTACAATGGGTTTATGTGCAGGCTAAGGTTGTGCATGATCACCATACACATGGGTTTATGTGCAGGCTTAAGGTTTGTGCCATGGTCACCATACACGTGGCCAGCTCATGGGTTTATGTGCGTGTGCAGGCTTAAGGCTTGTTCCATGATCACCATACACATGCCCAGCTCATGGGTTTATGTGCAGGCTTAAGGCTTGTGCCATGATCAACATGCACATGGCCAGCTCATGGGTTTATGTGCAGGCTTAAGGCTTGTGCCATGATCACCATACACATGGCCAGCTCATGGGTTTATGTGCAGACTAAAGGCTTGTGCCATGATCACCATGCACATGGCCAGCTCATGGGTTTATGTGCAGGCTTAAGGCTTGTGCCATGATCATCATACACATGCCCAGCTCATGGGTTTATGTGCAGGCTTAAGGCTTG
Organism: Monoplex corrugatus; assembly: GCA_030674185.1. NCBI lineage: Eukaryota > Metazoa > Mollusca > Gastropoda > Littorinimorpha > Ranellidae > Monoplex > Monoplex corrugatus. Next base: position 37,039,686 of record JAPXFY010000034.1, read on the forward strand.
TGCCATGATCACCATACACATGCCCAGCTCATGGGTTTATGTGCAGACTAAAGGCTTGTGCCATGATCACCATGCACATGGCCAGCTCATGGTTTTATGTGCAGGCTTAAGGCTTGTGCCATGATCACCATACACATGGCCAGCTCATGGGTTTATGTGCAGACTAAAGGTTTGTGCCATGATCACCATACACGTGGCCAGCTCATGGGTTTATGTGCAGGCTTAAGGCTTGTGCCATGATCACCATACACATGGCCAGCTCATGGGTTTATGTGCAGGCTTAAGGCTTGTGCCATGATCACCATATACGTGGCCAGTTCATGGGTTTATGTGCAGACTAAAGGCTTGTGCCATGATCACCATGCACATGGCCAGCTCATGGGTTTATGTGCAGGTTTAAGGCTTGTGCCATGATCACCATACACATGCCCAGCTCATGGGTTTATGTGCAGACTAAAGGCTTGTGCCATGATCACCATACACATGGCCAGCTCATGGGTTTATGTGCAGACTAAAGGCTTGTGCCATGATCACTATACACATGGCCAGCTCATGGGTTTATGTGCAGGCTTAAGGCTTGTGCCATGATCACCATACACATGCCCAGCTCATGGGTTTATGTGCAGGCTTAAGGCTTGTGCCATGATCACCATGCACATGGCCAGCTCATGGGTTTATGTGCAGGCTTAAGGCTTGTGCCATGATCACCATACACATGGCCAGCTCATGGGTTTATGTGCAGGCTTAAGGCTTGTGCCATGATCACCATACACATGCCCAGCTCATGGGTTTATGTGCAGGCTTAAGGCTTGTGCCATGATCACCATGCACATGGCCAGCTCATGGGTTTATGTGCAGGCTTAAGGCTTGTGCCATGATCACCATATACGTGGCCAGCTCATGGATTTATGTGCAGAGTAAAGGCTTGTGCCATGATCACCATGCACATGGCCAGCTCATGGGTTTATGTGCAGGCTTAAGGCTTGTGTCATGATCACCATACACATGCCCAGCTCATGGGTTTATGTGCAGACTAAAGGCTTGTGCCATGATCACCATACACATGCCTAGCTCATGGGTTTATGTGCAGACTAAAGGCTTGTGCCATGATCACCATACACCATGGCCAGCTCATGGGTTTATGTGCAGGCTTAAGGCTTGTGCCATGATCACCATACACATGCCCAGCTCATGGGTTTATGTGCAGGCTTAAGGCTTGTGCCATGATCACCATGCACATGGCCAGCTCATGGGTTTATGTGCAGGCTTAAGGCTTGTGCCATGATCACCATACACATGGCCAGCTCATGGGTTTATGTGCAGGCTTAAGGCTTGTGCCATGATCACCATACACGTGGCCAGCTCATGGGTTTATGTGCAGACTAAAGGCTTGTGCCATGATCACCATACACATGGCCAGCTCATGGGTTTATGTGCAGGCTTAAGGCTTGTGCCATGATCACCATACACGTGGCCAGCTCATGGGTTTATGTGCAGACTAAAGGCTTGTGCCATGATCACCATACACGTGGCCAGCTCATGGGTTTATGTGCAGGCTTAAGGCTTGTGCCATGATCACCATACACATGCCCAGCTCATGGGTTTATGTGCAGACTAAAGGCTTGTGCATGATCACCATACACATGCCCAGCTCATGGGTTTATGTGCAGACTAAAGGCTTGTGCCATGATCACCATACACATGGCCAGCTCATGGGTTTATGTGCAGGCTTAAGGCTTGTGCCATGAACACCATACACGTGGCACCTCTTACGTTAGTGCATTTGGAATTCGTTCCGAGTGCGGAGACGTCGTCTTGAGACACTGAAACTGAAAATTCTTTTGCATGCGCTTGAGAAAGGTCAGTTGACCGAAAATTTGCGCCCGTCTTGTTTAGTTATAGTAAACACGCGTTCTGGCTCTACTGCTGTGTGTTGATGGTTCCTATTTGCTTGAATACTGACAGTCAATGTGATTTCATAAACAGTATAGCTTATATTTACCTTAAAGTGACGTCAACATCATCATCAGGTGCCCTGCCGCGTGGCGTTGGCGATCATGGACTTCCATTTGTCCCTATCTCTCGTTGCCCCTAGCATCTCCCCCACCCTCCTCGTCCCCAGCCACTCTGCAAGTCCGTCCAGCATTTTCTCCCTGGGTCTACCTGGTGCTCTCTTTCCCTCCAGCTTTCCCATTGTGACCAGGTGCTCCAAATCCCCTTTCCTCATAAAATGGCCTATAAATGTTGTCTGTCTTTTCCTAATCTTCCTTATGAGTGATCTACTTGTGTCTGCCTCCATCAAGACTGTCTCGTTTGTTTTCTTTGCTGTCCATGGAACTCTCAACATTCTTCTTAGAAACCACATCTCGGCTGCCTCGATCCTTCTCTGGCTTTGCTTGTTGACTGTCCACGCCTCACATCCATACAACAGTATTGGTTCTATATAACATTCAAGAACTCTCTTCCTGATGTTAATTGATAGGCATTTGTTGGTAAGAATGCCTGTCATCTTCCCGAATGCTGTTTTGGCTTGGCCAATTCTGCCGGCTATTTCTGATGTACATCTGCCGTCTGATGAGATGATCGTTCCCAGGTATTTGAATTTATCAACCTGTGTCAAGGTTGTGCCATTTGCTGTTACTTTGCATGAGGGGATTTCATGTTTTTTACTGATAACCATGACTTCAGTCTTCCTGCTGTTTAGTTCCAGTCCCTTACCTTTGCTTTCTATTTCTAGTATATTCACCAGGTTTTGTAGGTCCCTTTCATTTTCTGCAATTAGCACGGTGTCATCTGCATATCGAATGTTGTTTATCATTTTCCCTCCAACCTTCAATCCAGGGTCTTCTTCTAGGTTTCTCATGATGTTTTTGCTGTAAACTGAAAACAGATCTGGTGACAAAACACAACCCTGTCTGACTCCTCTTTTGATGTTTTGGAAAGAGCTTATATCGTTTTCTATTCTCATTGCAACTGTTTGTTCCCAGTACATATTTCTGATTATTCGTAGATCTTTTCCATCAACATTGAGTCTCTCCAATTGGTTGATTAATTCATCATGTCTTACCTGATCGAAAGCCTTGGTGTAGTCAACAAAGCATAAATACAAATCCTTATATAATCATCTCATTTGACCTCTCTATGATAGTTCTTAAGATGTATATGGCATTAATAGTTCCTTTCCCTTCCACAAATCCACACTGTTCTTCTGCTATTTCTCTTTTGATTCTATTCCTTGTCCTCATCATGATTATTCTTAACAGGATTTTTGTTACATGACTCATCAAACTGATTGTGCGATGGAGTTCGCATTCTATAGCCCCTGTCTTCTTTGGAAGTGCAATGAAAATTGATTTTGATATATCTTTGGGGATTTTTCCAGTGTCGTAAATTTCATTTAGGAGGACTGTTATTTTTTCTATGCCAAATTCCTCCAGGGTTTCAATCATCTCTGTAGTAATTTTGTCTGGTCCTGGGGCTTTTCCTGGTTTCATCTTTTTCAGTGCTGCTCTAACTTCATCTTTCATTATGGGTGGTCCTTCAAAGTTCTTTTTTATGATGTGTTCTTCGTTTCTGTCATCCTCAAAAAGGTCTTTAATGTACTCTCCCCATCTGTCTAATATTTTGTCTTTTTCCATGATAAGCGTGCCACCTTTCGATTTCAAGCAACCAGTTGACGTGCATGTATTTTTCCTGTGGACAATTTCTTCAA
>JAPXFY010000034.1:37050897-37053397 GCA_030674185.1 Monoplex corrugatus
TGTGTGTGGATGTTTTTAATTTGTGTGTTTTTTCCTATGATATTGGACCTGATACACGTTGCTAATTTTAATTTGTGATTCCTGTAGTGTACTGGATGTTTACTGTTGAGTACGTTGGTGTACACACTGATTTCTACAGCTTTCTCGTAGATTGTATGTCATTTGAATACAGTCGTTGGAGTTATTTGAGTTATTTCAAGAGGGATACACTGTGCTCGGACTGCTCCATACGCGCTCCATCCAGATCCAACAGCAATTATCTGACAGATTTCCTGAGCCAGCACAAAACCCTATGCGCTGGCAAGGTCTAGAAACGGAGGAAAGGGGAGAACGGACCTTTCAAACACTAAGCTGACACCACCAGAATGATGCAAACATTAAGATGGACAGCCACAGACCACTGGACCTATGAAACACTAAGCTGACACCACCAAAACGATGGAAACATTACGATGGGCAGCCAACAGGCCAGTGGACCTATGAAACACTAAGCTGACACCACCAGAATGATGGAAACATTACGATGGACAGCCAACAGGCCAGAGGATCTATGAAAGAAACACTAAGCTGACACCACCAGAATGATGGAAACATTAAGATGGGCAGCCAACAGGCCAGTGGACCTATGAAACACTAAGCTAACATCACCAGAATGATGGAAACATTACGATGGACAGCGAACAGGCCAGAGGACCTATGAAACACTAAGCTGACACCACCAGAATGATGGAAACATTGAGATGGGCAGCCAACAGGCCAGTGGACCTATGAAAGAAACACTATGCTGACATCACCAGAATGATGGAAACATTACGATGGACAGCCAACAGGCCAGAGGACCTATGAAAGAAACATTAAGCTGACACCACCAGAATGATGGAAACATTAAGATGGACAGCCAACAGGCCAGAGGACCTATGAAAGAAACATTAAGCTGACATCACCAGAATGATGGAAACATTACGATGGACAGCCAACAGGCCAGAGGACCTATGAAAGAAACATTAAGCTGACATCACCAGAATGATGGAAACATTACGATGGACAGCCAACAGGCCAGTGGACCTATGAAAGAAACATTAAGCTGACATCACCAGAATGATGGAAACATTAAGATGGACAGCCAACAGGCCAGAGGACCTATGAAAGAAACATTAAGCTGACATCACCAGAATGATGGAAACATTACGATGGACAGCCAACAGGCCAGAGGACCTATGAAAGAAACATTAAGCTGACATCACCAGAATGATGGAAACATTAAGATGGACAGCCAACAGGCCAGAGGACCTATGAAAGAAACACTAAGCTGACACCACCAGAATGATGGAAACATTAAGATGGGCAGCCAACAGGCCAGTGGACCTATGAAACACTAAGCTAACACCACCAGAATGATGGAAACATTACGATGGACAGCCAACAGGCCAGAGGACCTATGAAAGAAACACTAAGCTGACATCACCAGAATGATGGAAACATTAAGATGGACAGCCAACAGGCCAGAGGACCTATGAAAGAAACACTAAGCTGACATCACCAGAATGATGGAAACATTAAGATGGACAGCCAACAGGCCAGAGGACCTATGAAACACTAAGCTGACACCATCAGAATGATGGAAACATTACGATGGACAGCCAACAGGCCAGTGGACCTAGGAAACAGTAAGCTGACACCACCAGGATGATGGAAACATTACCATGGACAGCCAACAGGCCAGTGGACCTATGAACCACTATGCTGACACCACCAGAATGATGGAAACATTACGATGGACAGCCAACAGGCCAGAGGACCTATGAAAGAAACACTAAGCTGACACCACCAGAATGATGGAAACATTACCATGGACAGCCAACAGCCAGTGGACCTATGAAACAGTAAGCCGACAACACCAGAATGATGGAAACATTAAGATGGGCAGTCAACAGGCCAATGGACCTATGAAACACTATGCTGACACCACCAGAATGATGGAAACATTAAGATGGGCAGTAAAACAGGCCAGTTTTTAATGTAGCAGGCTGGGATTGAACTCAAGATATCAAATCTTGAGTCTATGGTTCAACCAACCAACCCACAAGAGCAAGAGCACATTCACTTGCAGAATCCCATACAATAAGTCTTGGGAGGAAAAAAAATGCACCCCTAAACAATCAACGACCACTGCCAGTTGATATATCTACCTTTTCACACTTCAAATCAAATCTGAAGATGTTTTACTCCACCTTTTCATTGCTGATAAGTTCTAACACCTTGTTGTAGATAAAAATAATGTAAGAACTTTTTGATGGAAAATAATGTACGGATCTTTAGATGGAAAATCATGCAGAAATCTTTAGATGGAAAATAATGCAGGAATCTTTAGATGGAAAAAAATGCAGGAATCTTTAGATGGAAAACAATGCAGATCTCTACAGATGGAAAATAACATAATGCACGAAACCATAGATGGAAAACAACGCAGGAATGTTTAGATCGACAACAATGCAGAATA
>JAPXFY010000034.1:37055897-37065897 GCA_030674185.1 Monoplex corrugatus
ATCATACCAACTGTCACTGTATTCACACCAACTTGTCATGCTATCTCATACCAACTTGTCACTGCTATCTCAACCAACTTGTCACTGCTATCTCAACCAACTTGTCACTGCTATCATACCAACTTGTCACTGCTATCTCATACAACTTGTCACTGCTATCTCAACCAACTTGTCACTGCTATCTCATACCAACTTGTCACTGCTATCTCAACCAACTTGTCACTGCTATCTCAACCAACTTGTCATGCTATCTCACACCAACTTGTCACTGCTAATTCACACCAACTTGTCATGCATATCTCACACCAACTTGTCACTGCTATCTCAACCAACTTGTCACTGCTATCTCACACCAACTTGTCACTGCTAATCTCATACCAACTTGTCACTGCTATCTCAACCAACTTGTCACTGCTATCTCATACCAACTTGTCACTGCTATCTCCACCAACTTGTCACTGCTATCTCACACCAACTTGTCACTGCTATCTCACACCAACTTGTCACTGCTATCTCATACCAACTTGTCACTGCTATCTCAACCAACTTGTCACTGCTATCTCATACCAACTTGTCACTGCTATCTCATACAATTTGTCACTGCTATCTCATAGCAACTTGTCACTGCTATCTCATAGCAACTTGTCACTGCTATCTCATAGCAACTTGTCACTGCTATCTCATAGCAACTTGTCACTGCTATCTCACACCAACTTGTCATTGCTATCTCATAGCAACTTGTCTATTGCATATCTCACACCAACTTGTCATTGCTATCTCATAGCAACTTGTCATTGCTATCTCACACCAACTTGTCATTGCTATCTCATAGCAACTTGTCATTGCTATCTCACACCAACTTGTCATTGCTATCTCATAGCAACTTGTCATTGCTATCTCACACCAACTTGTCATTGCTATCTCATAGCAACTTGTCACTGCTATCTCACACCAACTTGTCACTGCTATCTCATACCAACTTGTCACTGCTATCTCACACCAACTTGTCACTGCTATCTCACACCAACTTGTCACTGCTATCTCACACTAACTTGACACTGCTATCTCACACCAACTTATCACTGCTATCTCATACCAACTTGTCACTGCTATCTCACACCAACTTGTCACACTATCTCACACCAACTTGTCACTGCTATCTCATACCACTTGTCACTGCTATCTCATACCAACTTGTCACTGCTATCTCACCCAAAATAGACTGTCTAAACACTCATACCAACTTGTCACACTATCTCATACCAACTTGTCACTGCTATCTCACCCAAAACAGACTGTCTAAACACTCATACCAACTTGTCATTGCTATCTCACCCAAACAGACTGTCTAAACACTCATACCAACTTGTCACTGCTATCTCACCCAAACAGACTGTCTAAACACTCATACCAACTTGTCACTGCTATCTCATACCAACTTGTCACTGCTATCTCATACCAACTTGTCACTGCTATCTCACCCAAACAGACTGTCTAAACACTCATACCAACTTTGTCACTAGCTATCTTATCCAAAACAGACTGTGTAAACAGTCATACCAATTTGTCACTACTATCTCATCCCAAATAGATTGTGTAAAAGTTCATACCAACTTGTCACTGCTATCCCATATCAACCTATTACTGCTGTCTGACCAAAACAGATTGTATACAAACTCATACCAACCTATCACTGCTGTCTGACCCAAACAGATTGTATACAAACTCATACCAACTTATCACTGCTGTCTGACCAAAACAGATTGTATACAAACTCATACCAACTTATCACTGCTGTTCATCCAAAACAGATTGTATACAAACTCATACCAACTTATCACTGCTGTTTCATCCAAAACGGATTGTATACAAACTCATACCAACTTATCACTGCTGTCTGACCAAAACAGATTGTATACAAACTCATACCAACTTATCACTGCTGTTTCATCCAAAACAGATTGTATACAAACTCATACCAACTTATCACTGCTGTCTCATCCAAAACAGAGGGCCCCAACACCCCCATTGTGACGGGCCCATCGTCCATCATCAGTGGACAGCGGAACAGGTGGACCTGTCTGGTGGACGGAGCATCCAGCACAGCGCCCAGCGTGTACTGGCAATTCGGTAACGGTACCCGTCTACCCGCCTCCACCTTCTTCAGCGTGTCCGACGTGTACACAGATAGCAACCAACTGGAAATGTGAGTGGTGTGGGTTCTGTTGGCTTAGGCTGTGTTATGCCATGCTGGGGTTGGGGTAGGCTGTATGATGTCGTGATGCATGGGTGGGCTGTGTTAGATGATGATGATAATGATGACCACGGCGATGATGATGACGACGACGATGATGACGATGACGACGACAATGATGATGACGACGACGATGACGACACTGATGACGACGACAACGACAACAATGATGATGATGATGACGACGACGATGACGTAATTTTCAGCCACAAGGAAACGAGCACGCTGACGTTAACAGTGACGCCAGGAGCTTCCTCCTTCACTCTGACGTGTCGAGCCGTTCATTACGACACCACCAGCCAGAAAGATTATGACTTCCCTGTCATTGTGTCCTGTGAGTTTCCTTTACCTACACATTTCATTCATTCATTCATTCATTCATTCATTCATTCATTCATTCATTCATTCATTCAAACATTCATTCATTCATTCATTCATTCATTCATTCATTCATTCATTGTTTCTTTCTTTCATCCATTTATTGGTTTATTCATCCATTTATTTATTCATGTATTCGTTGATGTATAGATTGATTGATTGATTGATTCATTCATTCATCCATTGTTTCATCTTTCATCCATTATTCGTTTATTTATCCATTTATTCATGCGTGTATTCATTTATGTATACATTCATTAATGCGTTCATTCGTTCATTCATTATTTATTCAATCATTCATTTATAGTTATTCAATCATTCAGTCTTTGTTTCTTTCTTTCATCCATTCATCCATATATTCCTTTGTTCATTCATGTATTCATTGATGTATTCGTTCGTTCGTTCGTTCGTTCGTTCGTTCGTTCGTTCGTTCATTCATTCATTCATTCATCCATTGTTTCTTTCTTTCTTTTGCCCATTTATTCATACATTCATTTACTCATTCATTCATTCATCATTCATTCATTCATTCATTCATTCATTCATCATTCATTCATTCGTTCATTCATTCATTCATTCATTCATCCATTCATTCATTCATTCATTCATTCATTTATTCATTCATCATTCATCCATCCATCCATCCATCCATCCATCCATTCATTTACTCATTCATTCATTCATTCATTCATTTACTCATTCATTCATTTACTCATTCATTCATTCATTTACTCATTCATTCATTTACTCATCCATTCATTCATTCATTCATTCATTCGTTCGTTCGTTCGTTCATTCATTCATTCATTCATCCATCCATCCATCCATCATTCATTCATTCATTCATTCATTCATTCATTTCATTCGGGTTGAACCTGATGCCTAGGGCCATTTGTACGTACATGTACGTTTATTACAAGTATGACAGACGATATATTTCAGGTCCCTTTGGAAAAATACTGTGGAAACGGATCGTGTGTTAGTGCCTTAAGTCTGGCGCTGCTATACCAAGAAAGGAATACAAATGAAATTGACGAGCTTGGTTTTTGTTTAAGTGGGAATATTGGCGTATTTCATGAGTGGGGCAAAAGAAAAGCTTGATATTGTCTTAGATTTTGGTATTTGGTTTTGCTCTCTTTTCTCAGTCTTGTGTCCTGTCCCCTGTGAGGCACCAGACTTCATTCATCATTCTGATTTCAATTGCCAGAAATATTTTGATTTTTCTGTCACTGTTACCTGTGAGCTTATGTAATGATGCCAATAAATGATAATGAAATAATGAAAGAAGAAGAAGAAGAAGAAGAAGAAGAAGAAGAAGAAGAAGAAGAAGAAGAAGAAGGAGGATCAGGAAGAGAAGGAGCAGCAACAGCAGGTGAAGAAGGAGGAGAGAGGAGGAGGAGGAGGGAAGGAAGAAGAAGAAGAGAAGAAGGAAGAAGAAGAGAAGAAGAAGAAGAAGAAAAGAAGAAAGAAGAGAAGAAGAAAAAAGAAGAGAGAAGAAGAAGAAGAAAGAAGAAGGAGAGAAGGAGGAAGGAGAGAAGAAGAAGAAAGAAGAAGAAGAAGAAGAAAGAAGAAGAAGAAGAATGCGAAGAAGAAGAAGAATTGGAAGAAGAAGAAGAGAAGAAGAAGAAGAAGAATGCGAAGAAGAAGAAGAAGAAGAAGAAGAAGAAGAAGGAAGAAGAAGAAGAAGAAGAAGAAGAAGAAGAAGCGAAGAAGAAGCGAAGAAGAAGAAGAAAGAAGAAGAAGAAGAGAAGAAGAAGAAGAGAAGAAGAAGAAGAAGAAGAAGAGAAGAAGAGAAGAAGAAAAAGATGAAAAAGAAGGAGGAGAAAGAGGAGGAGGAGGAGGAGGAGGAGGAAAAGAAGAGATGAAGAAGAAGAAGAAGAAGGAGGAGGAGGAGGAGGTGAGGGTAGAAAAGAAGAAGATGATGAAGAAGAAGAGGTAAAAGGATTATGATAATAATAACGTAATGATAGTAATAATGATAATAATGACAATGATTATGGTGATGATGATGATGATGATGATGATGATGATCATCATCATCATCAATATCTCCGGAAACCCCTACGACCTTGTTGTGCCTTTAGATTCCCCACAGATCGCAGGAGGCAAAATCAACTACACAGTGACAGAAGGCTCCACAGGCACCATCGACTGCCAGATCACTGCCTACCCACAACTCTCCTCAGTCACGTGGTACAAAGATGGCTTCCCATTAGACATGACGTCAGGCCGGTTATCCGGCGGGACCGTGAACAATCCTGCCCTCACAATTAACGGCCTGGCCAAATCGGATTCCGGGTTTTACAAATGCACTGCTACTAATTCTGTAGGGACCAGTGAAGGGCCAAGTCACTATTTGACCATTCGATGTGAGTTGTGTGTATGTGGTTTATTGTTTGGCAGGTGGGGTGGAGAGTGGGTATAGGTGTTGAGGGTGTTGAGGGAGAGAGAGAGAAGAAAGAGAGAGAGAGAGAGTGTGTGTGTGTGAGTGCATGTGTGTGTGTGTTTGTGTGTGTTTGTATGCGTGCGTCTGTGTCTTTTCTATCTATCTATCTATTCTATCTATCTAATCTATCTGTCTATCTGTCTATCTTATCTATCTGTCTATCTGTCTATCTATCTATCTACCTATCTACCTATCTACCTATCTACCTTCTACCCATCTGTCTATCTGTCTATCTGTCTGTCTGTCTGTCTATCTATCTATCTATCCACATACATATTTTATATGTTTGTGTATGTGTGTGTGTGTGTGTGTGTGTGTGTGCATGTGTGTGTGTGTGTGTGTGTGTGTGTGTGTGTGTGTGTGTATGTGTATGTGTTGTGTGTGTGTGTGTGTGTTCGTTCGTTGCTTGATTTAACGTCTTTTCACTATAAGTGAGTATTAGACGGTGTGTGTGTGTGTGTGTGTGTGTGTGGTGTGTGTGTGTGTGTGTGTGTGGTGTGTGTGTGCGCGCGCGCGCTCCACGGCCTGCATGCAACTCAGACTTAAAAATGTGCGATGATCCTCAGAAAGAGTGTCTGCATACAGTTGATTAGCTGTTCGTTCTGTTCCAGACAAACCTATCATATCATACACCCAGAATCCAGTGACTGGAATGTCGGGATCGAATGTGACCCTGTCCTGCAACATTGACTCTGTGCCATACCACACCACTGTCTTCTGGTACCGTGTGCTGGACAGCCTTACTGGGTCAGTGGGGTCATCTGTTTGTCTGTCTGTCTGTCTGTCTGTCTGTCTGTCTCTTCTCTCTTTCTCCCTCTCTACATCTCTCTCTCTCTTTCTACCTTTCTCTACCTCGCTTTCCTGTCTCTTCTCTCTTTCTCTCTCTCTACATCTCTCTCTCTCTTTCTACCTTTCTCTACCTCGCTTTCTCTCTCTCTCTCTCTTTTCTTTCTCTCTTTCTCTCTCTTTCTTTCTCTCTCTCTCTCTCTCCCCATCTCTCTTTGTCGGTCTGTCTATTTCTGCATCTCTCTGTGTATCTCTCTTTCACTATCTGGCTCTGATCTCTGTTTCTCTCTCTATATATCTCTTTTTCTGTCTCTCTTTCTCTTTCTCTTCTCTTCTCTCTGTCTGTCTGTCTCTTTCTCTCTTCTGTCTTTCTTTCTCTCTTTATCATTTTATTTCTTTCTCCTCTCTCTTTCTCTCTCTGTGTCTTTCTCTATCATTTTCTTTCTCTCTCTCTCTCTCCCTCTCTCTCCGTCTCTCCTTGTCGGTGTGTCTATTTCTGCATCTGTCTGTTTATCTCTCTTTCACTATCTGGCTCTGATCTCTCTTTCTCTCTCTCTCTCTATCTCTTTCTCTCTCTCTCTTTTTCTCTCTCTTTCTCTCTCTTTCTGTCTGTTTCTCTCTTTCTCTCTATCATTTCTTTTCTCTCTCTCTTTCCCTCTCTCTTCTCTTTTCTCTCTCTCTCTTTTCTCTCTCTCTCTTTCTCTCTCTAGCTCTGGCTTTGTCTCTGTCTCTCTGTCTTTGTCTCTCTGTCTCTCTCTCTGGCTCTGTCTCCCTGTTTCGGCCTTTGTCACTCTCTGGCTCTGATCTCTCTCTCTCTCTCTCTCTCTATCAATCTATCTATCTATCTATCTATCTATCTATCTATCTATCTATTCTATCTATCTATCATCTATCTTCTATCTATCTCTATCTCTCTATCTCTCTATCTATCTATCTATCTATCTATCTATCTGTTTGTCTTTTGTCTATCTCTCTCTCTCTCCTCTCTCTCTATCTGTCTGTCTGTCTATCTGTCTGTCTATCTATCTATCTGTGTATCTCTCTCACTCTGCTGTCTCCTTCTCTCTGTCTCTCTCTGTCTCTTTCTCTCTCTCTCTTTCTGTCTCTTTGTTTCGTCTCTCTCTTCACCTCCCTCTCTCTCTCTCTCTCTGACTCACCCTGTCTCTGTCTGTATTATCTCCTCTTGTCTTTCTCTCCCCCCCTCTCTCTTGACTCTCTCTCTCTGACTCACCCTGTCTCTGTCTGTACATCTCCCTCTGTCTTTCTCTCCCTCCCCTCCCTCTCTCTCTCTCTCTCGCTCTCTCTCTGTGACTCACCCTGTCTCTGTCTGTACATCTCCCTCTTCTTTCTCTCCCCTCCCTCTCTCTCTCTCTCACTCTCTCTCTTCTCTGTGACTCACCCTGTCTCTGTCTGTATATCTCCCTCTGTCTTTTCTCTCCCTCCCCTCTCTCTTCTCTCTCTCCCTCTCTCTCTCTCTCTCTCACTCACCCTGTCTCTGTCTGTACATCTCCCTCTGTCTTTTCTCCCTCCCCTCCCCCTCCTCTCTCCTCTCTCGCTCTCTCTCTCTGACTCACCCTGTCTCTGTCTGTACATCTCCCTCTGTCTTTCTCTCCTCCCTCTCCCTCTCTCTCTCTCTCACCTCTCTCTCTCTCTCTGACTCACCCTGTCTCTGTCTGTACATCTCCCTCTGTCTTTCTCTCCCTCCCTCTCTCTCTCTCTCACTCCTCTCTCTCTCTCCTCTGACTCACCCTGTCTCTGTCTGTACATCTCCCTCTGTCTTTCTCTCCTCTCCCCCCCCTCCTCTCTCTCTCTCTCTCTCTCTCTGACTCACCCTGTCTCTGTCTGTATATCTCCCTCTGTCTTTCTCTCCCTCCCCCCCCCCTTCTCTCTTCTCGCTCTCTCTCTCCTGACTCACCCTGTCTCTGTATATCTCCCTGTGTCTTTCTCTCCCCCCCCCTCTCTCCTCTCTCTCTCTCTCTCTCTGACTCACCCTGTCTCTTTCTGTATATCTCCCTGTGTCTTTCTCTCCCTCCCTCTCTCTCTCTCTCTCGCTCTCTCTCTCTGTGACTCACCCTGTCTTGGTCTGTATATCTCCCTCTGTCTTTCTCTCCCTTCCCCCTCTCTCTCTCTCCGTCTCTCTCTCTGACTCACCCTGTCTCTGTCTGTACATCTCCCTCTGTCTTTATCTCTCCTCCCCCTCTCTCTCTCTCGCTCTCTCTCTCTGACTCACCCTGTCTCTGTCTGTATATCTCCCTGTGTCTTTCTCTCCCTCCCCCCTCTCCTCTCTCTCTCTGTGACTCACCCTGTCTCTGTCTGTACATCTCCCTCTGTCTTTCTCTCCCTCCACTCCTCTCTCTCTCTCTCGCTCTCTCTCTCTGACTCACCCTGTCTCTGTCTGTACATCTCCCTCTGTCTTTCTCCCTCCCCCCCCCTCTCTCTCTCTGTGACTCACCCTGTCTCTGTCTGTACATCTCCCTCTGTCTTTCTCTCCCCCCCCCTCTCTCTCTCTCATTCTCTCTCTCTCTCGTGACTCACCCTGTCTCTGTCTGTATATTCCCTCTGTCTTTCTCTCCCTCCACTCCCTCTCTCTCTCTCTCGCTCTCTCTCTGTGACTCACCCTGTCTCTGTCTGTATATCTCCCTCTGTCTTTTCTCTCCCTCCCTCCCTCTCTCTCTCTCTCGCTCTCTCTCTCTGACTCACCCTGTCTCTGTCTGTACATCTCCCTCTGTCTTTATCTCCCTCCCTCTCTCTCTCTCTCTCGCTCTCTCTCTCTTGACTCACCCTGTCTCTGTCTGTATATCTCCCTCTGTCTTTCTCTCCCTCCACTCCCTCTCTCTCCTCTCTGCTCTCTCTCTCTCTGACTCACCCTGTCTCTGTCTGTACATCTCCCTCTGTCTTTCTCTCCCTCCACTCCCTCTCTCTCTCTCTCGCTCTCTCTCTCTCTGTGACTCACCCTGTCTCTGTCTGTACATCTCCCTCTGTCTTTCTCTCCCTCCACTCCTCTCTCTCTCACTCTCCTCTCTCTCTCTCTGTGACTACCCTGTCTCTGTCTGTACATCTCCCTCTGTCTTTTCTCCCCCCTCCCTCTCTCTCTTCTCTCTGCTCGCTCTCTCTCTCTGACTCACCCTGTCTCTGTCTGTATATCTCCCTCCTGTCTTTCTCTCCCTCCCTCTCTCTCTCTCTCTCGCTCTCTCTCTCTATCTGACTCACCCTGTCTCTGTCTGTATATCTCCCTTTGTCTTTCTCTCCCTCCCCCCCCCTCTCCTCTCTCGCTCTCTCTCTCTCTGACTCACCCTGTCTCTGTCTGTACATCTCCCTCTGTCTTTCTCTCCCCCCCCCTCTCTCTCTCTTGCTCTCTCTCTGTGACTCACCCTGTCTCTGTCTGTATATCTCCCTCTGTCTTTCTCCCCCTCCCTCCTCTCTCTCTCCTCTCTCTGACTCACCCTGTCTCTGTCTGTACATCTCCCTCTGTCTTTCTCTCCCTCCCCCCTCTCTCTCTCGCTCTCTCTCTCTCTCTCTGACTCACCCTGTCTCTGTCTGTATATCTCCCTGTGTCTTTCTCTCCCTCCCCCTCCCTCTCTCTCTCTCAATCTCTCTCTTAAATCTTCAAGTAGCTGACACCCAAGCTGATCAGCCCTCACGATTGAGTAGAGCGGTTTGAACCTGTACAGTCAGATCTGTCAGTGTGGTGCGGACGGAGTGCTGCATGATACTTTTAAAACGGATGTGAGGTGAAGGTCATTGCGAATTTTTGCTATTTTGCTGATCAGATGTCGGAAGGAAAGACGTAGAAAGTACGGAATTGTCTTCTCCTGGTATTGCTTCCCTTTAGAATTTTTGTGCTGGTTATTCCAAAAAGCGTCACTGGCTTGATACAAATTAGCCAAATAATTCATCTCTGAATGAGAGATTTTCACGGCTTTGCTAGAAGACGCCATTTGCAAAATAAGCGTCCGTTCAAATGCTAAATTTCGTTGGAAATAAAATTATGTCATCTATATGTTGCTAACATTTCAGGGCCATAAGAAGAGTCATCTTATGTTGTTAAATTTCAGGGACGTAGTATATGTCATCTATATGTTGTTAAATTTCAGGGACGTAGTATGTGTCATCTATATGTTGTTAAATTTCAGGGA
>JAPXFY010000034.1:37070897-37080897 GCA_030674185.1 Monoplex corrugatus
ATAACTCCGTGACTCTCAAGAGTTATGTTACTTAGTTGAGACGTAAGATGGTTAAGAATCGTTATTACTTTTGATTACTTTGTTTAGTTTGCTTTCAGATATTCTTCATTTGTGAAGTCTTTAATCTAAGTCAACTAAAGTGATTTAACTCTCAAAGAAAAATCAAAGTTGTGTTTGGTTCTTATGCCTAATTGTGTTTGATTATTCTTTGTTTCAAACAGCCCAGCCGTGTAAGATGTTTCGTGTTTCTATTTGTCTTCAAGCTGTCGTTTTTTTTATCCTACCATCTTTTCTTGGTAGTTTTAGATGTCTTTTTCTTAATCTTACCATCTTTTCTTGGTAGTTTTAGATGTCTTTTTCTTAATCTTACAATCTTTTCTTGATAGTTTTAGTTGTCTTTAGATGTCTTTAGTTTGCTTTCAGATATTCTTCATTTGTGAAGTCTTTAATCTAAGTCAACTAAAGTGTTTAACTCTCAAAGAAAAATCAAAATTGCGTTTGGTTTCTTAATCTACATCTTTTCTTGGTAGTTTTAGTTGTCAGATATCTTTGCCTTCCTAACTGCTGCTTTGCATGTCTTCTTGTTTGTTGTGGTTTTCTTATGTTTCTCCAATATTTTGTTTTGTGGTTTGTTTGTGTTCCCCTTCTCTTGATCTTCTTGCTCTTCTTTTTGCTTTATTGTTTATTTGTCTTGGTTTTTGTTCCTGACTTTCTTTCTCCTCTTTCTTTTTTTCTTCTTGTTGTTGTTGTTGCTGTTGCTGTTCTTGTTCTTGTTGTTGTTGTTGTTCTTTTCTTCTTCCTTCTTCTCTTTCTTCTTCTTCTTCTTTGTTGTTGTTGTTGTTGTTGCTGTTGTTCTTATTCTTGTTCTTGTTCTTCTTGTTCTTGTTCTTCTTCTGTTTCTTCTTTTTCTTCTTTTTTCTTGTTGTTGTTGTTGTTGCTGTTGTTCTTATTCTTGTTCTTCTTGATCTTGTTGTTGTTGTTCTTCTCTTTCCTTTCTTTTTCTTTGTTGTTGTTGTTTTGCTGTTGTTCTTATTCTTGTTCTTGTTCTTCTTGCTCTTGTTCTTCTTCTTCTCTTTATTCTTCTTCTTTTTTCTTGTTGTTGTTGTTGCTGTTGTTCTTTTCTTCTTCTTCTCTTTCTTCTTCTTCTTCTTTGTCTTTTTGTATTTCTTGTTTTCTTCTCTTACTATATCTTATTCTACATCTTTGTTTAAATTCTTTCTTTCTTGTCCTTGTTCTTCTTCCTTCTCTATTCCGTCTTCTCCTCTTCCTTCTTTTGTTCTCCTTCTTGCTGTTCTTCTGCTTCTAGTCAGTCTAAGATCTGTAATGTTTCTGAATGTGAGTACGTGTAAAGCCAACATTCTCTGCAGTACATTCAACAGTACAAACTTTGCTGTGTTCCTGATGTATAAGTAACATGGTAACAGTCTGTTTTGTTTGTGTGTTTCTTGTAACTTTCATTTTCAATATACTATCCTTAGTGATTTCCAACTCCCTTCCTTTAACTGTGAAGCAGTGTCGAGTAGATAATGTACTGATTTTGTCTTGCTTCCAGTAAAATATGTATTCCTGTAAGTATATTGGTTAATTTTGTTTTACTTTGCGCAATGTTCTTGTGATTCTTCTCTCAGGTTGATTATCCTGATTGTAACTAACTGTTTTCCTTTCAACCAGAGCTGGTGGACAGTAATGTACTAATCTGTTTTTGCTTCACTGACTGATTTTTTTCTTGTTTTCTTAGATGATGATTGATGATGATGATATTAGTACTTACAGTGTGCTACGTCCTGATGTATAAATCAAATCAAAGCACCCACTTATAGTTCATTCAGACATTCCCTCCCAACGATAATTTTTCATTACCGACACAACTTTCTTGAGAATCAAATTGCGCTGATACACAGCAGTACAGATTAATAATAATGTGTTTCTGATGTTGATTTCTTCTTCGCAACCAAACCAAACCCACATTCCTGACCATCAAGACGCGCCGATAATCAACGTTAGCCAAACTCACTATGAGGTAAACAAGGGAGGTAACGTAACATTACCCTGTGACTATGACGCTAAACCCCAAGCGTCCAGCGTCCAGTGGCTCAACAATGCCAATGTCCTCTCTCTTCCCTCCCCTGATGGCCGCGTGAGCGGTGGTGACGTCACAGTGGCGGCGCTGACCATTCAGCACGTGCACATTTCTGACTCTGGTCTCTATCAGTGTCGTGTCACTTCGACCGTTGGCGTGGGACTGGGTGCTGCGATCAGAGTGGATGTCGTTTGTAAGTATCGTGTGATGTGTGGTCAATATGTCGTGCATTTATCATGTGTGTAAAATTATGGTAGACAGTATTTCAGCATAGTGTGTGACGTGTAATGAAGATGTACATATATATCTATAATGTATTTCAAGCATTTGGTGAAGTTTGTGGGCAAATTGCGTTTTGTTTTTAAAGAAATATGTATACTATTTTAGTCATCTGCAAGAAAGGTAAAAATACATTGATGCATGAGCACGTTAATGAGATCAGTACGTGAAGCGTAATTCTTGGCCCATTAGAAAAAAGAGAAAAATTTGGTTTGTTTGTCATCAATTTTTGCATCTGCATTTACATAAATGACATACATGCATAGTACACTGTTTCATAGTTTGATTCAAGTGAAACTAAAACCAGTGTTTCAAAGAACAAGTGTTTATGACGGACAATATGTATAAATCATTTATGTACATTTGATTAATAAGAAAACAAAACATTTCTAAAATGTGAAAAAATTTCATATCATGAGACTAAATCTTTTTTCTGACGTGCTGTATTTTTTTCTTTCTTAATTAACAGACGAACCAATCGTCATCACACCAAACACGTCATACACAGAGAAGGTGGGCAGTGATGTCACACTGGCTTGCTCAGCAACTGCTTACCCACAAATATCCAGCATTCTTTGGTACAAAGCTGGTGTGGTTTTGAACATGGAGGTCAGACCTGGAAAATATTCTGGCGCTTTTGTCTCCAGTCCCAGTCTTGTCATTCATAACATCACCAGGTCTGACGCAGGAAACTACACGTGTCAGGCTAGAAACCCAGCAGGGTTGTGCCCAGTGACGTCATCAGGCTGAATGTGACGTGTGAGTGGTTGATGACGTTACGATGACGTATGCAGTGTAGGCTAGGGGATTGACAGTACGCGTGGCCAAAACTTTTTGGTAGGGGAAAAAGTATTGTTGCTTAATCATTAGTATTATCAGTGGAATGAGGGAACAGATGTATGACTAGAGCTTCGATCATTAGCTTACAAAAGTATACCAATCATTCCTTTCTTGGTAGTTTAGCTTTCTGAGCACCTATTCATGGTAAAAAGAATCATGTAAGTTTGTTTTCACATGTTATAAACTGGGCTAGTATATAGATCACTGGATAAATGATCAATCATTGAAAAGTCTGAAAAGAGATAAAGAGAAAATGTTTGATTTAAAGTATGAAAACAGGCCTACACCATTATGCATGTGTATTGAATTACCTTTTTAGAATTCAAAATAAATATTAATGAAATCATTTTTGCAACTCTGGATGACAAAGATACTGAATGCCCAACATCTAATAATTGTGCCATCACTTCAATGTCATCTGTTATCTTTCATGCACAGATTCCTTTGATAATATATGACCAGATCTTTGCAATTTTTTAAGTTGATAAACTCCCTCATTATCATCATGATCAAGTTTTCACAAGTATGACTGTAATCAAACTTTTTGTTTCTTGAATTTCAAGAGATGACTGAATATTGGGTCAGTGGGTACCCATAGCTACGATCTTGCTGTTTATTATCTTACTCAACCTTCGATAGGGGCAAATGCCTCTTTCATAGCTAAGGGTAGTCCTGGGAGATTATGTACGGTAAGAGCAGGTTTGAATCCCTGTAAAATCCGTGTTAAAGGTCATTAAAGATAACCCCTCAAACAACAACAACAACAACAATGACAAAACACAAATAGAGAACAGGTTTTATTCTATATGCGAAAACAACAAAGCTATGTGAAGAAATACATTTGTTAGAAATAAAAATAGATGTGAAAGAAATCCATTGCAGAACAAGAAAGCTGAATGACAAAGGACTAAATGCCTGATTTTTTATACTTGTTATATACCATCCATTTTCTTTCTTATAGAGATGTAAAAATGAATACTGCCCTCATTACTATGGTAACCAGATCTGTATATACAAAGCACAAAATTGCTTATTGTTTATTTTACTCACTCCACAAAAATGTAATGACTTTAACTTTATTTGAAATCGTTATGTGCTGATCTTTTAGACAAACCAATCATCAACGTCAACCAAAGTCATTATGAGGTAAACAAAGGAGGTAAAGTAACGTTACCCTGTGACTATGACGCTAACCCCCAAGCGTCCAGCGTCCAGTGGCTGAACAACTCGCACGTCCTCTCTCTTCCCTCCCCTGATGGCCGCGTGAGCGGCGGTGACGTCACAGTGGGGGCGCTGACCATTCAGCACGTGCACATTTCTGACTCTGGTCTCTATCAGTGTCGTGTCACTTCTACCGCCGGTGTGGGACTGGGTGCTGCGATCAGCATGGATGTTGTGTGTGAGTAGCAATTGTTTTATCTTTCTGATTTGTTAGTATTTGGCTCATGTCTGTGACGTGCACTGAATGAGTAATTACTCATTTTATGTTTAGACAAAGATAGAGATTGAGTTTGCCTTGGAATGTGTGAAATAATGTTGATTTGTGTTAGTATGAAAATTAACAGGAAAATGTGGTGAGAACACAAAACTACAGCCTTTGACAATGGCAATGAAGGATAAAGTTATGAAAGGATAAAGTTGTGAAAACTCTTTAAGAAAAATAATCATGATTTCTTGCTTGCATTAATTTTATACAAATAAATGTGATGATGATGAATGAAACAACGTAAATTTCTAGATTGCAAAATATGTCACTGTCTCCTGCCACTCATTTGATAAAGTTATGAAAAAACAACAACAACAACAAAGAACAATTATAGTGTTAAAGCACTTAATTCTATATGGAGTTTGAATTATTATGCACCAAAGTGCAGCTGTTAAAGGATATGTTTACCATACAAAGTTGTGTCACTGTTTTTTTATGCACTTTCAGCAAATTATTATGCACCAAAGTGCAGCTGTTAAAGAGATATGTTTCCCAAACATGTTGTCATCAACCTGATTTCATGCACTTCCAGCAAACTAGGTTTTGGCTGTACATGTATGCTCCATTTTTGTTTCATTTTCAAACAGATGAACCGATCCTGATCACACCAAACACATCATACACACAAAACGTCAGCAGTGACGTCAGACTTGAATGCTCAGCCAGGAGCAACCCAAGTATCTCTGACGTCACCTGGTACAAGGATGGCACTCTCCTGAGCTTGACGGCCCGTCCAGGGAAATATTCTGGTGCTTCAACCTCCAGTCCCAGTCTGGTCATTCACAATTTGACCAGTCTGGACAAGGGAGGTTACGTTTGTGAAGCCGCCAACGCTGTTGGAACGGGACGTAGTGACATCATCATTGTGAACGTCACCTGTGAGTCACTGGAATGTAGTCCTGGCCAGTTTGATGTGTGCGTGAGTTTTGCTGCTTGAGCATACACAGCTGACGGAGAGCAATGCCAGAAAACACGTGAAGCACTGAGTGACATTGGTGTATAGTTGCTAGTCCTTATTTTGCAGACAGAACTGAGCATTTGGCATTCCGTTGTGTGTTGTGTTTGCTAGTCCAGAACATTTGAAATCTGAGCAAATTGTTGTGTGTTATAGTAGCTCGTACAGTATTCAGCACTTCAGCACACAGAATCTATTCTTACGTTGTGCAGCTGATTGTGAGTTGTGTAGGTTAGTCTAAAACCAAGTATATAAATTGGGTGTTATGAGTTGTGTACACTAATCGAAAAGTGAGCTAATATTAAACTGAACGTTCAGATAATCATGTTGTGTTTTTAACATTTATATAGCACTCAGCATATAGAATTGAACACTGAGGAAATTGTTGTGTTGTGTTTGCTATCAAAGTAGCACTCTGCTTCCTCGACATTGGTTTGAGTTCATTTTTGTTGTATCAGCTAGTCATGAACTGCTTCCTAGATCCTGGTTTCATTTTCTTGTTGGAGTTTCCTGTCTTCCTTAAAAATGCTGTTAAGGCGTCGAATTCATTCACTCGTTGGAGTTTAGTGCCGATGATGTTGATGCTAAGGTTGCCTGGTGTTCTGCTGATCCTCATGGTCTCATTGTGTGATCAAAAAGCTGTATAGTTTTGATGCTGTTATTTCTTACTGCACATGTGGCTGTTTGATGTGCTGTGGCTGTTGACGAGACAGCTAACAGCTAATAATGAAATGTGTGGCTGTTATGCATGTAAGCACTGGATTTGTCTTCTTTATCTCCTTTTCCCTTAACCACTTGAAGAGTTATTGGGGAGCCACACCATAGGCGTTTCACCAAATATATGTATATATATATATATATGGTCGACTATCGTGGTCAATAAAGTCCAACCTATCACTTTATTTGTGTACCCTTACGTGGAATCTCAGGCCAAAGTCTGATGTACACAGGCGATCGCATACTGGACACTCAATGGAACGCTCTGCAGAGTTGGTTCTGGCCTTTATTGCTGCACCCTTTCTCATTTGGCTGCTTCCACTTTCATTTTCATAAGTTTCTGTTCCCTTGTGAATAGCTTGCCTCCATTCAGACCTGTTTGTGGCCATGATTTCCCATTGTTCTTCATCACTGTCACGTTTCTGGAGGGATTTTTTCAGGGTGTCTTTGTAGCAAAGCTTCAGCCGTCCTCTTGGTCGATAGCCCTTTGTCTAATGAATGTGTTGATAAATCGTCAACTGTTATGCAGTTTGTATAGATCTGTATGTCTGAAAGTTTGAATATGAATTATGACTGACCAGTGTTTTATGTTTCATCTTTACATATGCTAGAAACTCGACAGATAATATATTTTCAAGTCTGCTATGCACTGTAAAATAAAATTCAATGTGTGTGAGTGCAAAAAGACTACATCACACGAGAAACCACGTCGTGCAATGGCACTTTGTACAATGAAGAACTTGAAAGTTTGCCTCACCTGGCTGGTTTGACATGTTCATTGGCAAGAAAATCAAACTTTACCGAAACTTAAAATCGTTTGGTACCCCCCCCCCCCAACACACCCACATACGCACATACGTACACACGCACACACGCACACACGCACGCACACACACACACACACACAAACACACACACACACACACACACACCACACACAACACACACACAACACTTAAAATCGTATGGTACAAACAAACTTAAACCTGTTTGGTAAACAGAAACTTACAGTCGTTTGGTACAAACAAATTTGAACTTGTTTGGTACAAACCAAAAAAATCACTTCCGACCTGTTGTTTCAAACATTCTTCGTCATTTTCTCAAAAACAAATATTAAACATATGACATTTCAGTTAGTATGACTCCACCAGTTCTTGCCCTTGAGTCTTTACTCTTATATCATTCGAAAGGAAATTTTATTTCCTTTCCAAGGACATGAACTCAGTGTACAGAAAAATCGATTTACGTTACCTTGTGTGAAAATATGTCAAATTGGGTTCGGCGTGGCAGCGAGTCACCAGACTGAAGCAAAATACCTGTGTACCTATATTTGGACAGGTGTATCATATCAATGATTCACACCTCTTTAACCCCTAACATGTGTGTGTCTGGGGCACTGGGGACGTATCTGACTTAAATGTCACATATTTATGAATTCGTGTATCAAGTTATTAACCTAAACGTATCTTTTTTTTTATCTGTATCTGTTAACATGATGTCTCTGTCTCTCTCGCTCTCTGACTTACTCGTTTAATCATACACACACGTGGGCACGCGCTCACGGGCATACACACACACACACACACGCACGCACGTACACACGCATGCATATGCACACAGACACAGACACACACGTGCAAAACACATACACACACACACACACACACACACACACACACACACACACACACACACACACACACACCACACACCACGCTCTCTCTCACACATCCTCTACCCTCTGTCTCTGTCTCTCCCTGTCTGTCTGTCTGTCTGTTTCTGTCTGTCTGTCTGTCTGTCTGTATCTGTCTCTGTCTGTCTGTCTGTGTCTGTATCTGTCTCTGTCTGTCTGTCTGTTTCTGTCTGTCTGTCTGTTTCTGTCTGTCTGTCTGTCTGTCTGTTTCTGTCTGTCTGTCTGTATCTGTCTCTGTCTGTCTGTCTCACATCATTTCTCTTACCCTTCTCTCACCCTCACACACACACACACACACACACACAACACACACACACACACACACACACACACACACACACCACAACACACGCACACACACACACACAACACACGCACACACACACAACACACACACACACACACATACACATGAGTTGTCTCGTGACAGTATTTACCTGCCAATCGTTTGTGTTGTCTCGTAGCTTGAATAAGATTGAAAACAATCATTAACATGTTTTCCTCTGTGTGGTCGTTCTTGTCTGAAAACAGATACATAAACAAACAAACAAACAAACAAAGAATCAAACAAACAAACAAACAAACAATCAATCAAACAAACAAACAAACAAACAAACACAGTATAAAAGTCACTTTTGCAATTTTTCAGTGCTACTGGTTTTGTGTCCAAAAGATGAATACTAAAAGTAATTGCTGTACAATCTAAGAAAAAAAAATTAACCCCAAAAACACCAGAACAGTGCCCAAACCACAAACCACCCTCCCTGACTCTCTCTCCCACCTCCCACCCCATGACCTGCTACCCCTCACACCCGAAAGAACCTCTCTCCATACAGATGCACCTCGCATGACGTTATCGACTACGTCATACACGGTTGATGTCACTAACACTGTGACGCTGCAGTGCTTCTATGACGCCAACCCGTCACCGTACAGCGTGGTTTGGACCAAAGATTCTCAGCCCATTAATGTCACCATCTCTGGCGGGAAATTTTCGGGTTCCACTTTAGCGAATCCCAGTTTGACGATCACTCAGTTGAGCCGTTCCGACGCCGGGTTGTACATGTGCAGCGCAACCAACAGCATCGGACAAGGCAACAGCAACATTGTCACCGTCACCGTAAGATGTGAGTATTGAAATTTGACAAAAAAACCTGAAAAACAAAACCAACTCAAAACCAAACCAAACCAAAACACCACCACAAACAACAATAGCAATAGCAACAACAACAACGTTAAAAAACTGTTGATTGAATATTTTCGAGTTTGCTCCAGAGGGATTTCTTGTATACTGACCATTCGATATGCGCTCAGCCCAAATCTGTGAATGATTATCTGGAGAAAGGGAAAAAGATTCAGATGGTCTGTTCATTTAGACCATAGCCCCTTTCAGAAGGGAATGAAATGCAAAACTTTCGTTCAGAGAGAGAGAGAGAGAGAGAGGGGGGGGGGGGGAGAAGAGGGAGAGAGAGAGAGAGAGAGGAGTTGACACTTCAAAGCAACATCACTTTAGGATACTAGTATGAGGCACCAGATTACAATACACTAGATATCATTTTAGTCAGCAAATTGTGTTAAAAATGTCATTGTCATTGTTATTGTTATTGCTGTTGAAATTGTTGTTGTTAGTGTCGTCGTTGTTATTGTTGAAATTGTTTTAACTCAAGAATGAATCAATGATTCCATGAAAGCTAACTTCAGGTTGATATTGACTGAAGCAGAATTAGATTGATCAAATGAAAGAAGAAGAAGAAGAAGAAGAAGAAGAAGAAGAAGAAGAAAAAGAAGAAGAAGAAGAAGAAGAAGAAGAAAGAAGAGAAGAAGAAAAAGAAGAAGAAGAAGAAGAAGAAGAAGAAGAAGAAGAAGAAGCAGAAGAAGAAAGAAGAGAAGAAGAAAAAGAAGAAGAAGAAGAAGAAGAAGAAAAAGAAGAAGAAGAAGAAAAAAGAAGAA
>JAPXFY010000034.1:37083397-37100897 GCA_030674185.1 Monoplex corrugatus
CAAGGCGAGTTGAGCCCATTCCACTATGTTTTTGCACATTCTGCATCTTTGGTACGTGTATGCTGGGTGTTTTCCTGTTTCCATAAGCCATCAACTGATATTACTCACAAGATCTTTAACGGACATAGTTGATATTTTGCATACGTGTACACACAGCACAAGAAATCTAATTGATTACATCCTGATAAATAAGAGACTCAGAAATTCTTTACTGATCGCAAAAACATTACCAAGCGCAGACTGTATGACAATGATAAAAATCCTGTAATGGAAACAATTATGCTGAAACTAAAGAGAAGAAAACGAACCAAAAATAAACGTCAAACTAAACCTTGGACTTTTAAAAGCAGATGAATCAATTCGTTCAAATTTAAGCATATATGTTCAAAGCAAATATAGTGCTCTGGAAGACGCTGGGAAAATGACAAACATTGGACAAACTTGAAAAAGTCGATAAATGAAGATTGTGAAGAAATGCCAAGAGATAAAAGAAAAGTAAAGAAGAGCTGAGTGACAAAAGAAAGTTCAGGCTTGATGGATGAACGAAGGAAGGTAAACAGAAAAGAGGAAGAATACGAAGATAGGTGAGGAAATCAGGATTAAGTGCAATAAAGTTAAAGACGCTTGGTTAGAAAGAAGATGTAAAGAAATATGACTAACACAAAACAGACCCTGAGTTTATGTACAGAAACAGTGAAGAAATTACCCATAGGAAAAAGACATCAGTAGTTGCTTAAAATCAAAAGACAGTACGATTATTATGGAAAACAACAACAACAAAACATTACATAGATGGAGAGAGTCATTGGAGATCTTTTTTACGATGACAGAAAAGAGGAAAGCATCAAAAGAAAGAACGTTGAAGGGCCACCTGTAATGAAATATGAAGTTAGGGCAGTGTTGAAAAAGATGAAACAGGGAAAAGCCCATGGAAAAGACAATATTACTATAACAATGTTTGAGGATCTAGAAGAAGTTGCTATCAAAGACCGACCTGTCTTCCTAATGAAAGATATGACACTAGAACAATCTTTAAAGACATGTCAAAATCAATGTTTATTGCATTTCTGAACAAAGCAGTGGCTATAGAATGCGATCTCCATTGTACAGTCAGCAAGGATTCTAATAAGACTAATCATGAACCAGAAAAAACACGAAAGAAGAATATGAAGGCGTATTTAATACAACAAAACGTATTGAATACGCGTTCATATTGTTCTTTCGTGTTTTTTCTGGTTCCTGTTTGCTTGAACGCGGGCAGTCACACTTGTTTAAGACTAATCATGATGAGGACAAGGAGCACAATCAAACCAGATACAGCAGATGAACAATGTGAATTTGTTGATAGGAAAGGATTTTTTAATGCCGTATACATTCTAAGAACTCTGATAGAAAGTTCACTTGTGTTGAATAAGGATTTATATGTGTTTTGTTGATTATTGCAAGGCTTTTGATAAGATAAGACATGAAGAATTGATCAACCAACTGGAATAACTCCATAAGGAATATGTATTTGGAATAAGCAGCAGCAATATGAATGTAGAAAATGGTATAAGTTCTTTTCGTTACATCAGCTGATGGTTAAGGCAGTTACATATTATGTCATCAGAATTGTTTTCACTCTACAGTCATCCCACCAGACTGCAGATGCACATCAAAAATAGCTAGCCAGCTGAATCAGCCAAGCCAAAATAGCATTCAAGAAGATGAAAAGCATTATTACCAACTAATGCCTATCAGTTAACACCAGGAAGAGAGTTCTTGAGTGGTATATACAAGCGAAACTGTTGTACGGTTGTGAGGCGTGGACAGTCACGTGGACAGTGAATACAACTGGATATGAGTTGATTGTTTGGAGTTTTAATAAAGTGATTATCCGAGGTCATTTGTACAACATATGCTTCTGGCATACTGCAGAATGGACAGAGAAACCACTTGTAGATACCCAAGCTTTGGCAGACAACCAACAAAGCTGGAAGAATCTGGTGAACAATTCTTTGGTGCTGAACCCTAATGACTCTTTGCTGAGTTAAGGAAGAAGAAACAGAAGAAGAAGAGGTAGAAGAAGAAGAAGAAGAGGAGGAGGAGGAGGAGGAAGAAGAAGAAGAAGAAGAAGAAGAGGTAGAAGAAGAAGAAGAAGAAGAAGAGGAGGAGGAGGAGGAGGAGGAAGAAGAGGAAGAATAAGAAGAAGAGGTGGAAGAAGAGGTAGAAGAAGAAGAAGAGGGAGGAGGAGGAGGAGGAGAGGAGGAGGAAGAAGAAGAAGAAGAAGAAGAAGAAGAAGAAGAAGAAGAAGAAGAAGAAGAAGGGGAAGAAGAACAAGAACAAGAAAAAACAGAACAAGAACAAGAAAAAGAAGAAGAGGAAGAACAAGAAGAAGAAGAAGGAATTAATCACTAGGTCCATAACAAATTAAAAAAAATAAAAACATTATATCTTTGTCTGTGTATAAATTTTGTGTCATCTTTCTCTTCAACAGACCCCCCGCAATTCACCAGTACCACCACTCAGTTTACCCAGGCCAGAGGAAGTACGGTAACTCTGCGATGCCCTTACTCAGCTTACCCTGCTGCTGACTTGCTCCAGTGGTTTAAAAACAATGTGCAAGTGATCGTGACTGGCCGTTACAGTGGCGGGACAGTGGTCACGCCTGACTTGACCATTAGCGGCGTGACAGAATCTGACGCGGGCGTTTATGTATGCCGTGTGACAAACAGCATGGGCTCTGCTAATGGCAATAGTGTGACGCTGACAGTGGAGTGTGAGTAGTCCTTTAGTTTGTGAATTTTTTGACTAACAAATTTTGTCACTACCTTGAATCATATTTTCATACTTTTAACATATTTAACAGGATAGATAAATCCTATATTAAAAGGACATTTTGTCTTGGTACATCTCAGTTTTGCTCATTCTAGATAATCTTTCTTGAATTTATAAAATCTTTTCTAAAGAGACATTTTGTTATATTTAGTCTTGTGTTTTTATCGTTAACTTGTTTACTATATTATATTTTCCTTAAAAAATGATACAATTGTAATTGTTAGTTAAAAGGAGATGATTTCATATAGTTATTTATGGTCTCTTACTGACTATAATTAATTTCTAATGCAGTTCACTAATCATCCCTGAAGAATGCTTACATATTTTATTACTTGTGCTCATGATTAGCTTTGCCTTTCCTCTTGTACTTCGTAATGTTAATTTGCTTGAGTTGCTTATTGATCTGTGTGTGTGTGTGTGTGTGTGTGTGTGTGTGTGTGTGTGTGTGTGTGTGTGTGTGTGTGTGATCAGCTAATTTAAAACGTGAATGTATTCAAATTTTTGTTGACATTTCATGCGTGTATCAAGCACACATACACACACACGCACGCACGCACACACACATACCCGTCTAATATCACTTATAGTGAAAAGACGTTAAATCAAAGAATGAACACACACACGCACGACACACACACACACACACACACACACACACACACACACACACACACACACACACATGTATATATATATATATATATATATATATATATAAGAGAGAGAGAGAGAGAGAGAGAGAGAAAGAGAGAGAGAGAGAATGATAGATCGATAGATAGATAGACAGATAGATAGATATAATATATACATAGATAGGTAGATAGATCTATTTTTCCCTTCTTTTTTCATAGATCTATTTTTCCCTTCTTCTTCTCCTCTTTCTTCTCCTTCTGTCTTCTTCTCCTTCATTGTAGCAGGTTTGTTCAGTCACTGATCAGTTTTGCCACAGATGTTTTTGGTAACATGTCTATGTTTATTCAAATATTGCAGCTGCACCTATAGTCATATCCCAAAACTCCAGTCTGCAAGGGACACGGTTTAGCTCCCTTACTATTCCTTGCTCGTACCAAGCCAATCCTCTGCCTACTGCCATCTTGTGGACTAAAGATGGCGTCAGTATTGACGTCACTTCCGCTTCCTATACCGGAGGCACTGTGGGAAGCCCTGGCTTGACTATTTTCAGCCTCGTTCCCGCTGATGCCGGAAATTACGTGTGCACTGTTGTGAACAGTCAGGGCACCGCCTCCAGTGGGAATATCGCTGTTTTTGTGAATTGTGAGTAAACTTGATTTGTTATTGTTTTTGGTTGTGGCCAGTGTGTGTGGGGTGTCAGAGAGAGAAATATGGGAAGAGGAGAGAGAGAGAGAGAGAGAGAGTCATGTGTGTGTGTTTGTGTGTATGTGAGTGTTTGCATGTGTGTGTATATGTGCGTGTGTGTGTTTGTGTATGTGTGTTTGTGTTTGTGTGTGTATGGGAGTGCTTGCATGTGTGTGTGTGGCATGTGTGGTGTGTGTGTGTGTGTGTGTGTGTGTGTGTGTGTGTTTTTGTGTGTGATGATAGTGTGTGAGATAGTAGATAGATAGATAGATAGATAGATAGATAAGAGAGAGAGAGAGAGAAGAGAGAGAGAAGAGAGAGAGAGAGAGAGAGAGAGTTGGCTTGGTGGCTTGGTTAGAAAGATGATGTAAAGAAATATAGGACTGACACAAAACAGACCCTGAGTTTATGTACAGAAACAGTGAAGAAATTATCCATAAAAATGACATGCACATCAGTAGTTGCTTAAAATCAAAAGACAGTATGATCATTATGGAAAAGACAAATTATTACATAGATGGAGGAGAGTACATTGGAGATCTTTTTTACGATGACAGAAAAGAGGAAAACATCAAAAGAAAGAACGTTGAAAGGCCACCTGTAATGAAATATGAAGTTAGGGCAGTGTTGAAAAAGATGAAACAAGGAAAAGCCCCGAAAATAGACAATACTACCATAACATTGTTTGAGGATCTACAAGAAGTTGCTATCAAAGACGTAGTTGTCTTCCTAATGAAAGGTATGACACTAGAACAATTTTTAAAGATATGTCAAAATCAATGTTTATTCCATTTCTGAACAAAACAGTGGCTATAGAATGCGAGCTCCATTGTACAGTCAGCAAGGATTCTAATAAGACCAGAAAAAACACGAAAGAAGAATATGAACGCGTATTTAATACAACAAAACGTATTGAATACGCGTTCATATTCATCTTTCGTGTTTTTTTTCCTGGTTCCTGTTTGATTGAACGCGGGCAGTCACACTTCTTTAAGACTAATCATGATGAGGACAAGGAGCACAATCAAACCAGATACAGCAGATGAACAATGTGAATTTGTTGACAGAGAAGGAATTTTTAATGCCGTATACATTCAAGGAACTCTGATAGAAAGTTCACTTAGGAAATGAATTTTTAATGCCCTATACATTCTAAGAACTGTGATAGAAAGTTCACTTGTGTTGAGTAAGGATTTATGTTTGTTCTGTTGATTATTGCAAGGCTTTTGATAAGATAAGACATGAAGAATTGATCAACCAACTGGAATAACTCCATAAGAAATATGTATTTGGAATAAGCAGCAGCAATATGAATGTAGAAAATGGTATAAGTTCTTTTCGTTTCATCAGCTGATGGTTAAGGCAGTTACATGTTATGTCATCAGAGTTGTTTTCACTCTACAGTCATCCCACCAGACTGCAGATGCACATCAAAAAATAGCTAGCCAGCTGAATCAGCCAAGCCAAAATAGCATTCAAGAAGATGAAAAGCATTCTTACCAATTAATGCCTATCAATTAACATCAGGAAGAGAGTTCTTGAGTGATATATACAACCGAAACTGTTGTACGGTTGTGAGGCGTGGACAGTAAATACAATTGGATATGAGTTGATTGTTTGGAGTTTTAATAAGGTGATTATCCGAGGTCATTTGTACATATGCTTCTGGCGTACTGCGGAATGGACAGAGAAACCACTTGTAGAGACCCAAGCATTGGCAGGCAACCAACAAAGCTGGAGGATTCTGGTGAACAGTTCTTTGGTGCTGAACCCTAATGACACTTTGCTGAGCTAAGGAAGAAGAAAAAGAAGAAGAAGAGGTAAAAGAAGAAGAAGAGGAGGAGGAGGAAGAAGAAGAAGAAGAAGAAGAAAAAGGAGAAGAGGTAGAAGAAGAAGAAGAAGAAGAGGAGGAGGAGGAGGAGGAGGAGGAAGAAGAAATAGAAGAAGAAGAAGAAGAAGAAGAAGAAGAGAAGAAGAAGAAGAAGAAGAAAGAAAGAAGAAGAAGAAGAAGAAGAAGAAGAAGAAGAAGAAGAGAAGAAGAAGAAGAAGAAGAAGAAGAAGAAGAAGGAAGAAGAAGAAGAAGAAGAGAAGAGAGAAGAAGAGTAGAAGAAGAAGAAGAAGAAGAGGAGAAGAGGAGAGAAGAAGAAGAAGAAGAAGAAGAAGAAGAAGAAGAAGAAGAAGAAGAAGAAGAAGAGAAGAAGAAGAAGAAGAAGAGGAGAAGAAGAATGCGAAGAAGGAAGAAGAAGAAGAAAAGGTAGAAGAAGAAGAAGAAGAAGAGAGAGAGGAGAAGAAGAAGAATGCGAAGAATGCGAAGAAGATGAAGAAAAAGGAGAAGAAGAAGAAGAAGAAGAAGAAGAAGAAGAGGTAGAAGAATAATAATAATAATAATAGTGAACATTTATGGCGCTTAATCTAAAAAAAGCCCTAAGCGCTTACAGTAAACACACACACACACGCACACACAACACACGCACACGCACACGCACACACACACACACACACCACACACACACACACACACCCGCACACACACACCACACACACACACACACACACACACACCCGCACACCACACACACACACACACACACACACACACACACACACACACACACACACACACACCCGCACACACACACACACGCGCGCGGGCACAGATTTCAAGGTGGCAGCTGAAGTAAGAGTACAGAACTACAGGCTAGGATTTAAAAAGAGTGGTTTTTAGACTGGACTTAAACGAAGAAAGGGTACAGGTAGAGCGGAGAGGAAAGGGAAGTTTGTTCCAAATAGAGGGGGCCTGATAAGAAAAAGCACGTTCACCAAGAGTTTTGTTGCGGAAGCGTGGGATTCTAAGTAGGTGGGCATCAGTAGAAGAGCGTAGCTCTCTGGAGGGAATGTAAACAGTCAGGAGATCAGAAAGATAGGGGGGAGCTGGACCAGCCCGAGACTTATGGCATAGGAGGGAAAGTTTATAGTCAATACGCTTTCGAACAGGAAGCCAGTGTAGAGTTCGAAGCAGAGGGGAAACATGAGTTGACCTTGGGCATTTCCGTACAAGGCGAGCAGCGTTATTTTGAACTTTTTGCAATTTGGATAAGAGTGTTTGGGGGCAGCCAGCAAGAAGCGAGTTACAGTAGTCGAGTCTGGAAAGAATGAGTGCAGAAATGAGAGTTATAGTGCTTTCTTCAGATAGAAGATGACGCACAGAACTGATCCGTCGAAGTTCTAAGTAACAAGCACGACAGACAGAGGATACCTGGCTGTGGAAGGAAAGAGTTTGGTCCAGTACAACTCCAAGATTACGCACGGATGTGGAAGTGTGGATTACCGAGTCTTCAAGCTGGATGGAAACAGGGATAGGCACAGTAGACAGAAGTCGCTTTGATGCAATAAATATAAATTCTGTTTTGTCATTATTCAGCTGGAGTTTGTTGCATGTCATCCAAGACTTTATGTCAGAAATGCAGAGCTGTGTGCGTTGAATTATAGAAGGGATAGTGGAGGGATGGCCAGACATGTAGATTTGGTTGTCATCAGAAAAACAGTGATGGGATATGTGATGATGGGCTACAATGTCAGAGATGGGCTGAGTGTACAAAATAAAGAGAATAGGGCCTAAGACAGAGCCCTGAGGAACACCGTACTTCAAGATGGTAGGATTAGAAGAGACACCATTTATGGAGACAACTTG
Source organism: Monoplex corrugatus (assembly GCA_030674185.1). NCBI lineage: Eukaryota > Metazoa > Mollusca > Gastropoda > Littorinimorpha > Ranellidae > Monoplex > Monoplex corrugatus. The sequence continues at coordinate 37,091,223 of JAPXFY010000034.1, forward strand.
TACACGACCAGAAAGGTAGGATTGAAACCATGACAGAGCAATGCCAGAGATACCAAAAATATTCTGAAGTCGAGAAAGAAGAGTATTGTGATCAATAGTGTCGAAGGCAGAAGAGAGATCAAGAAGAGAGAGAAGGGACACCTGACCATTGTCTAGAGTAAGAAGAAGAAGAAGAAGAAGAAGAAGAAGAAGAAGAAGAAGAAGAAGAAGAAGAAGAAGAAGAAGAAGAAGAGGAGGAGGAGAAGGAGGAGGAGGAGGAGAGAAGAAGAAGAAGAAGAAGAAGAAGAAGAAGAAGAAGAGAATTAATCACTAGGTCCATAACAAATTAAAACAAAAAAATAAAAACATTATATCTTTGTTTGTGTATAAATTTCGTGTCATCTTTCTCTTCAACAGACCCCCCACAATTCACCAGTACCACCACTCAGTTTACCCAGGCCAGAGGAAGTACGATAACTCTGCGATGCCCTTACTCAGCTTACCCTGCCGCTGACTTGCTCCAGTGGTTTAAAAACAATGTACAAGTGATCTTGACTGGCCGTTACAGTGGCGGGACAGTGGTCACGCCTGACTTGACCATTAGTGGCGTGACGGACTCTGACGCGGGCGTTTATTTTTGTCGTGTGACAAACAGCATGGGCTCTGCTAGTAGCAATAGTATGACGCTTGCAGTGCAGTGTGAGTAGGCCTTTAGTTTGTGAATTGTTTAACAAACACATTTCGTCACTACCTTTTATCATGTTTTTATATTTTGAGCACAATTAACAGGATTGATGAATCTGATATTAAAGGGACATTTTATCTGGATAAATAAATCTGGATTTTATTCATTTGAAATTACCTTTCTTGAGTTTATAAAATCTTTTCGAAAGGGACATTTTAATTCATTTAGTCTTGTTTTTTTTATATAGTTAACTTACTAAAATATGTTTTCCTTATAACAATGATACAAATGTAGTTGATAGTCAAAAGAAGATAATTAATAATTTTAATATAGGTTTTATTGTCTGTTACCAACTACACTTCGTTTCTAATGCAGTTTACTAATCATGCCTTAAGAAGACTTACATATTTTATTATGTGTGCTCATGATTAGCCTTGCCTTTCCACTTGTACTTCATAATATTAATTTGCTTGAGTTGATTATCGGTTAGTATGGCCAGAAATGTTTTTTTTGTGTGTGTGTGTGTGATCACCTAATTTAAAACGTGAATGTATTCACATTTTTGTTGACATTTCATGCGTGTTATCAACCACACTCACACACACATACACTCACACACACACACACACACACACACACACACACACACACACACACACACACACACACACACACACACACACACACACACACACACTCAAAACAAACAAACAACAAAACACACACACACACACAGACAAAACGATCAATAGATAGATAAGATAGATAGATATAGATAGATAGATAGACAAACAAACAGACAGACAGATAGATGGATAAACAGATAGGTAGATTTGATTTTATCAAGATTTTGCGCTATATAAATAAAATATATTATTATTATTAGATAGATCTATTTTTCCCTCCTTCTTCTTCTCTTCCATCTTCTTCTTCTTCAATGTTTAAGGCTTGTTCAGTTTCTGATCAGTTTTGTCACAGGTGTTTTTGGTAACATGTCTATGTTTATTCAAATATTGCAGCTGTACCTATAGTCATATCCCATAACTCCAGTCTCCAAGGGACACGGTTTAGCTCCCTTACTATTCCTTGCTCGTACCAAGCCAATCCTCTGCCTACCGCCATCTTGTGGACTAAAGATGGCGTCAGTATTGACGTCACTTCCACGTCCTATACTGGAGGCACTGTGGGAAGCCCTGGCTTGACTATTTTCAGCCTCGTTCCCGCTGATGCCGGAAATTACGTGTGCACTGTTGTGAACAGTCAGGGCAGCGCCTCCAGTGGGAATATCGCTGTTTTTGTAAATTGTGAGTGGTCTTGATTTGTTATTGTTTTTGGTTGTGGCCAGTGTGTGTCAGAGAGAGAAACAGGGAAAGAAGGAAGAGAGAGAGAGAGAGAGAGAGAGAGGAAGTGGTGAAAGAGGGAGAGAGGGGAGAGAGAGAGAGTGTGTGTATGCGTGTGTGTGTGTGTGTGTGTGTGTGTGTGTGTGTGAGTGAGTAGAGGGAGAGTGAGATGGATGGAGAGAGAGAGAGAGAGAGAATTAAAACTTGCAAGAGCTTTATCACTCAAAGATGCACTGGATGCCATGCTAGAGAACAGAATGTGTTTGTGAGATGGAAAGTGGTTTTGGTTTGAGATTTTGTTCAGAAAGTGCGTTGGGCTAGAAAATGTGTTAGGTTAAAGAATTGCTAGTTACGTAATGCCTAATGTTCTTATTATCTTCATAAAATATTCTTGCATAGCGTTATCCTCCAAACATATATGGACTCACTGTCCATTACAAATTGTCAGACTTTTTAGTGGAGCACGGAGAATCCATGGTGACAGGCAAGCTGAACACATTCCACTATGTGGTTGCACATTCTATATCTTTGATGCGTGTGCATTCTGGGTGTTTTCATGTTTCCATGAGCTGTGAACTGATATTACAAGATCTTTAACGTACATAGTTGATATTTTGCATACGTGTACACACAGCACAAGAAATCAAATTGACTACATCATGATAAATAAAATGTTTAGAAATTCTTAACTGACAGCAAAAAATTACCAGGTGCAGACTGCAACAAAGACCAAAATCCTGTAATGGGAAAATTTAGGTTGAAATTAAAAACAAGAAAACAAATAAAAAATAACGTCAAACTAACTTGGACTCTTAAAAAACAGATAAATCGACTCGTGCAAAATTTAGCGTGTATGTTTAAAACAAATTTAGTCCTCTGGAGAATTTTGGACAATGACGAGAAAAATGAAGATTGTGAAGAAATCCCTTGAGATAAAAGAAAAGCAAAGAAGAACTGAATGACAAAAGACATTTTAGGCTTAATGGGTGAACAAATGAAGGTAAATACAAAAAGATAAAGAGTACAAAGATAGGTAAGGAAATCAGGATTAAGTGCAATGAAGCTAAGGACGCTTGGTTAGAAAGAAGATATAAAGAAATAGAAGATTGATACAAAACAGACCCTGAGTTTATGTACAGAAACAGTGAAAAAATTACCCACAGGAAAAAGACATGCACATCATCTTGTTGCTTAAAATCAAAAGATAGTACAATTGTTGCGGAAAATGACAAAATACCAGATAGATGGAGAGTACATTAAAGACGTGTTTGACGATGACAGAAAGGAGGGGGAATACATCATTATAAAGAACGTTGAAGGACCACCCATAATGAAAGATGAAGCTAGGGCAGCGTTGAAAAAGATGAAATTGAAAAGCTCCAAGTCCAGACAATATTCCTACAGAAATGATTGAGGCTCTAGAAGAATTTGCTGTTGAAAACATAACAGCTTCCTAATGAAATTCATGATACCGGAAAAATCACGAAAGATATGTAAAAATAAATTTTTATTGCATTTATCAAAGAAGCAGTGGCTTTAGAATGTGAACTCCATTGTAAAATCAGCAAAGATTCTTTTAAGACTAATCATGATGAGGACAAGGAACACAATCCAACCAGATATAGCAGAAGAACAATGTGAATTTGTTGACGAGAAGGAATCATTAATGGCATATACATCTTTAGAACTCCGATAGAAAGTTCAGTTGCGTTGAGTAAAGATTTATGCTTGTTTTGTTGATTATTGCAAGGTTTTTGATCAGATAAGACATGAAGAATTGATCAACCAACTGGAAAAACTCAATATTGATGGAAAAGATCTACAAATAATAAGGCATATGCATTTGGAATAAGCAGCAGCAATATGAAATTAAAAACTGCTATAAGTTCTTTTCACTACATCAACAGAGGGCTTAGGCTGTGATGTATTATGTCACCAGAGTTGTTTTCAATCTACAGTCATCCCACCAGACTGCGGATGCACATCAAAAATAGCCAGCAGAATCGGCCAGCCAAATGGCATTCAAGAACATGAAAAGCGTTCTTACCAACAAATGCCTATGAACATCAGAAAGAGAGTTCTTGAGTGGTATATACGAGGTTGTACAGTGGTGAGGAGTGGACAGTCACGTGGACAGCATTATGATGGCGTCTACTGTTTCCTTGGGTTGCAGTTAGAAAAGAAATGAAAAGAAGAACAAAAACAAGGAAAAGAAGAAGTAGTAGTAGTAGTAGTAGTAGTAGTAGTAGTAGTAGAAGAAGAAGAAGAAGAAGAAGAAGAAGAAGAAGAAGAAGAAGAAGAAAGAAGAAGAAGAAATTAATCACTAGGTCCATAGCAAGTGCAAAATTTTGTAAACATTATATCTTTAGCTACGTATAAAGTTCGTGTCATCTTTCTCTTTCAACAGACCCTCCACAATTCAACAGCACAGTCACCCAGTTTACTCAGACCAAAGGAAGTACAGTAACTCTGCAATGCCCTTACTCAGCTTACCCTGCAGCTGGCTTGCTCCAATGGTTTAAAAACAATGTACAAGTGATCAAGACAGGCCGTTACAGTGGCGGGACAGTGGTCACACCTGACTTGACCATTAGTGGCGTGACGGACTCTGACGCGGGCGTTTATTTTTGCCGTGTGACAAACAGCATGGGCTCTGCTAACGGCAATAGTGTGACGCTTACAGTGCAGTGTGAGTAGGCCTTTAGTTTGTGAATTGTTTAACTAACACATTTCGTCACTACTTTGAATCATATATTTTTACTTTTAACATACTTAACTGGGTTGATAGATTTAAAATTAAAGGGACAATCTGAGTAAATCTGGGTTTTATTCATTTTAGATTAACTTTCTTGCATTTTTAATAATCTTCTTAAAAGCGGAATATTCTTTCATTAGATTTTGTATATTTTTATTCTTAACTTACTAAACATAATTTTTTTAAGATCATATAATTGTATTAATTTTTCCAAAGGAAAAAGTTTCATAAACTGTTTTTGTCTCTTACTGGCTATACATTTTTTCTAATGAGATTTACTAATCATGCCCAAAATAATGCTTATATATCTTATTATTTGTGCTCATAATTAGCCTTGCTTTTTCCACTTGTATTCCATAAAATGAATTAACTTGAATAATCATTGACTATTCTGGCCAGAAATGGTTTTCGTAATCAGCTTGATTTAAAACAAACATTTGCGTTAAAGTATTCAATTTTCTGTGTATATTTTATGCATTTCATTCGTTGCTTACCTGATTTATTCACTTAAGTAATGATAATAACAAACAATGACGAAACATATGAGCGTATGATAAAAGTCATTGTAACAAAAACTTGTATTCTTAATAAACTAAATTGTATGGTTGAGGGAACGCTCGTAAGTAATTGACAAACATTTTTCATCTTCTTCTCCTATTTTTCTTCCCTTTCCTCTTTTTTTCCCTTGTTCCTGTGCTTTCTTCATCATGGCAGGCTGATACAATCACAGATCACGTATGTTGTAAATGTCTTTGAAGAATGTCCATGCTTATTAATCAATTTTCAGATGCACCAGAAATTTTGTCCAATAACTCTGGTCTTGAAGGGACAGAATTTAGCTCCCTTACAATTCCTTGCTCGTATCACGCCAATCCTCTGCCTACTGCCATCAAATGGACTAAAGATGGCGTGACAATTGACGTCACTTCCGCTTCCTATACCGGAGGCACTGTGGGAAGCCCTGGCTTGACTATTGTCAGCCTCGTTCCCGCTGAGGCCGGAAATTACGTGTGCACTGTTGTGAATGGTCAGGGCAACGCGACCAGTGGAAATATTCCCGTTGTTGTAAATTGTGAGTTGTCTTGGTTTTTGGTCATGGCGTGTATGAGTGAGTGTGTGTGTGTGTGTGTGTGTGTGTGTGTGTGTGTGTGTGTGTGTGTGTGTGTGTGTGTGTGTGTGTGTGTAGTGAGTGTGTGTGTGTATGTGTGTATGTGGTGTATATGTGTGTGTGTATTTGTGTGTGTATTGTGTGTGTGTGTGTGTTTTGTGTTGTGTAGTATTTGTGTGAGTGTTGGGGTGATGTGTATGTGGGATGGGTGTGTGTGGTGTGTGTGTGTGTTGAAGAGAGAGAGAGAGAGAGAGAGGAGAAACAAAGAAAGAGAGAGCGAAGGTGGGAGGGTGGGTGGGTGGAGAAAGATAGTGTTTAAGTATGTAAGAGAGAGAGAGGAGAAAGAGAGAGAGAGAGACAGAGAGAGAGAGAGACAGAGAGAAAGAGAGAGGGAGAGGAGAGGGAGAGAATATAAAAAAGACAAAGAGGAGTTTGTATGTGCGCGCACATGTGTGTGTTTGTGTGTGTGTGAAAGAGCGAGTGAGTGTGTTTGTATAAGACAGACAGACAGACAGACAGACAGACAGAGACAGATAGACAGACAGACAGACAGAGAACAAAAAAAAAGGCTATATTCAGATACATCGACTGCGCCCACTCACCCATTCCTATTTTCTACCTCCATCCTCTCAACATTTTTATCCTCCATCCTCTAATATTTTTATCCTACATCCTGTAACATTTTTATCCTCCATCCTGTAACATTTTTATCCTCCATCCTGTAACAGTTTTATCCTCCATCCTGTAACATTTTTATCTCCATCCTGTAACATTTTTATCCTCCATCCTGTAACATTTTATCCTCCATCCTGTAACAGTTTTATCCTCCATCCTGTAACAGTTTTATCCTCCATCCTGTAACATTTTTATCCTCCATCCTGTAACATTTTTATCTCCATCCTGTAACATTTTTATCCTCCATCCTGTAACATTTTATCCTCCATCCTGTAACATTTTTATCTCCATCCTGTAACATTTTTATCCTCCATCCTGTAACAATTTTTATCCTCCATCCTGTAACATTTTTATCCTCCATCCTGTAACATTTTTATCCTCCATCCTGTAACATTTTTATCCTCCATCCTGTAACAGTTTTATCCTCCATCCTGTAACAGTTTTATCCTCCATCCTGTAACATTTTTATCCTCCATCCTGTAACATTTTTATCCTCCATCCTGTAACATTTTATCCTCCATCCTGTAACAGTTTTATCCTCCATCCTGTAACATTTTTATCCTCCATCCTGTAACATTTTTATCCTCCATCCTGTAACAGTTTTATCCTCCATCCTGTAACAGTTTTATCCTCCATCCTGTAACATTTTTATCTCCATCCTGTAACATTTTTATCCTCCATCCTGTAACATTTTTTATCCTCCATCCTGTAACATTTTATCCTCCATCCTGTAACATTTTTTATCCTCCATCCTGTAACTATTTTTATCCTCCATCCTGTAACAGTTTTATCCTCCATCCTGTAACATTTTTATCCTCCATCCTGTAACATTTTTATCCTCCATCCTGTAACAGTTTTTATCCTCCATCCTGTAACATTTTTATCCTCCATCCTGTAACATTTTTATCCTCCATCCTGTAACATTTTTATCCTCCATCCTGTAACATTTTTATCCTCCATCCTCTTCAACATTTTTATCCTCCATCCTGTAACATTTTTATCCTCCATCCTGTAACATTTTTATCCTCCATCCTTAACATTTTTATCCTCCATCCTGTAACATTTTTATCCTCCATCCTCTGACATTTTTATTCCTCCATCCTGTAACATTTTTATCCTCCATCCTGTAACATTTTTATCCTCCATCCTGTAACATTTTTATCCTCCATCCTGTAACAATTTTATCTCCATCCTGTAACATTTTTATCCTAACATTTTTATCCTCCATCCTGTAACATTTTTATCCTCCATCCTGTAACATTTTTATCCTCCATCCTGTAACATTTTTATCCTCCATCCTGTAACATTTTTATCCTCCATCCTGTAACATTTTTATCCTCCATCCTGTAACATTTTTATCCTAACATTTTTATCCTCCATCCTGTAACATTTTTATCCTCCATCCTGTAACATTTTTATCCTCCATCCTGTAACATTTTTATCCTCCATCCTGTAACATTTTTATCCTCCATCCTGTAACATTTTTATCCTCCATCCTCTGACATTTTTATCCTCCATCCTCCCCCCCCCCCCCCCCCCTCCCTCCCCCAGCTACTCCCAGCTGTCCACACCCACTACTTGCTTACACAGATACGATAACAACATCATTTTATGTTTGTGTCAAATAGATGCTCCAAAGCTCAACACAGGAAGCAAAACCGTCTTCACAATTGGCAAGAGCGACACTGTCACCATCCCCTGTGCGATTGACGCAATTCCAGCAGTGACGTCATTAGAATGGTTACGTAATAACGACGTCATCAACGTGACCAACGCGGCGAAATACAGCGGGGGGACCCTCTCCCACCCGTCTCTGACGATCAGGACGATCGACAGCTCTGACGCTGGGTTTTATCAGTGCAGAGCCGCGAATGACGTAGGCGTGAGCGACAGCGGAAACGTCAGCGTTTACGTCACCCGTAAGTCGTGACGTCATGTGTGACGCCAGTCAGCCCAGCGTATCCGTGCTTGCGAGATCGCGTATACGCTTCGCGCGAGTGTTTTGACGGCTTTGTTTGTTACGATCTTCGCCAGTCAGAGTGCAGCGTAGCGTAGCGTACGTATTAGTCAGCGTATTTGTTAAGTTATCCATTTGTAGATTTGTTTATTTATTTGCTTTTTTTTTTAGGTTTTGTATATTCCTGATTTAAAGAACATGTAAGTGGGTTCTATTTGTGTTGTACTGGTCATAAAGTTGTGTGTGTGTGTGTGTGTGTGTGTGTGTGTGTGTGTGTGTGTGTGTGTGTGTGTGTTTGTGTGTGTGTGTGTGTGTGTGTGTGTGTGTGGTGTGTGTCTCTCTCTCTCTCTTTCTCTCTCTCTCTGTCTGTCTGTCAGTCAGTCTGTCTGTCTGTCTGTCTGTCTCTGTGTTTGTGTGTGTGTGTGTGTGTGTGTGTGTGTGTGTGTGTGTGTGTTAAATGTAGATTTTTTTCTCCAATTAGTGTGTGTGCTTTATTTTTCCTACACAGTATAGGTGGTGTCTTACTTTTTGTTTCTCTGTCTTCTTATTACTGACCGCCCCCCCCCCCCCCCGGACTCAGGACCTGGCCAGCTCATGGGTTTATGTGCAGGCTTAAGGCTTGTGCCACGATCACCATACACATGGCCAGCTCATGGGTTTACGAGTGCAGGCTTAAGGCTTGTGCCACGATCACCATACACATGGCCAACTCATGGGTTTATGTGCAGGCTTAAGGCTTGTGCCATGATCACCATACACGTGGCACCTGTGACGTTAGTGTATATGGAATTCGTTCCTAGCGCGGAGACGTCATCTTGAGAAACTGAAAGTGAAATTGAAACTGTCTGCAGTGAGTTTCTATAAGCCAGTCGCTGACATGACTTATGGGATCTTTAACGTGCATATTTGATAGTTTGCATGCGTGTATACACAAAGGGAGTTTGGACACTGGTAGGTCTGGACAAAAGTTGATGTCGGAATCGGGAAATATTACCTCCCCTTACCCATCAGGAGCAGACGACTGGGCGGATCGAATACAAGACCTTGGGAATGGAATCCCTACATTTACCCACTTGACCATCAGGCCTGTAAACATGCAAAAAAGAATCAGAACGCGTATTTAATATGACCAGACAAGACAGTCGCAAATTTTCGGCCAACTGGCTTTGTCAAGCG
>JAPXFY010000034.1:37105897-37120897 GCA_030674185.1 Monoplex corrugatus
ACTCTGTCCAATTTAGTGATTTGAGGCAATGGCAGTTGTTAATATTATCCTTCTCTTTTTCGTTCACTTTTTTTCTCCCTATGACAATGTTACAGCCTTTCAGTTTGTTATTTGATGAATTTGAATATTTCGATCTGGGGTGGGGATGAAGGGGGTGAGGATTGAGAGGGCAGCCATGTTTGGAGCCTGCTTTCGTTTTTGTTTATTTATTTTGTGTGTTTTGTGTTTTTTTTTTTTCCATGATGTTAAGATCTATGAATTGTTGCCTTGTCTCTTTCGTAACAGGGTGTGAGTGAGAAAGAAGAGAGAGAGAGAGAGAGGAGAGAGAGAAAGAGAGAGAGAGAGAGAGAGTGTGTGTGTGTGTGTATGTGTGTGTGTGTGAATGTGTGTGTGTGTGTGTGTGTGTGTGCGTGCATGTGTGCGTGTGAATATATATGTTAGTGTGTTGTTTACTTTTTGTATGATCAAGTAAACACGATTAATATGTGAACTGATTAAAATGGTTATAGCATTGTCTGGACTATAGATGGCTGAATTACTGCACATGTAAATGATTACAAGGTTAATGATGGATGGATGGATGGATGGATGGAAGGAAGGAAGGAAGGAAGGAAGGAAGGAAGGATGGATGGATGGATGGATGGATGGACGAATACGTGCCCGATAGTCGATTGGATCGTTAGGAGATCGATTTGTTGAGAAATGTATAAATTGATAATGTGTTTGTTTACTTTATCTATTTATCGATTGATTTAAGAGACGAAACAATTTTTAATGAATAATTTATCGATCGATTGATAGATAGGTAGATAGATAGATAGATAGATAGATAGATAAATAGATAGATAGATAGATAGTAATAGATAGATAGATAGATTGATTAACTGATGATAGATCGATCGATAGATAGATAGATAGATTGATTAAATGATTGTATAATTGATTGATTGATTGATTGATTGACTCCTTCCTTCGTTCCTTCATTCATTCAGTCATTTGTTTGTTCATTCAATTCTTTCATTTCTTTTAATTATCAGACATCCATTCACCTATTTTATTTATTTATCTATTTACTCACTTCCTTATTGCTTTTTGATCTACTGATTATGTGCTTATTGATTGATAAATTGATTAATTGATGATTGATTGATTAATTGATGATTGATTGATTGTTTGTTTGATTGTTTGTTTGATGATTGATTGATTGATGAATTAATTGTTTATTTGTTTATTTATTTATTCATTCATCCATCTGTTTATTCATCGTCCAGATTTCCGTATAACAACGTATCTTTCTTTTTCGTTACCCCTCTTTCAGATGAACCAACCATCACCACTGACCCTATCGCCATAGGCACAGAACCCAATGCCGTCACCGTCAGATGTGACGTGGACGCGCTTCCGGCACTGACGTCACTCAGGTGGTACAAGGACGGACAACTGTTGGGCACTTCCGGCATCTCCCGCTACTCAGGGGGCACCACCTCTACTCCCAGTCTGACCATTCTGAGCGTGGGGGCCTCGGACGCTGGGTTGTACTACTGCGTGGCGACTAATTCCATTGGCACCTCTACGGGTGGTACTACTAATTTGACCGTAGACTGTGAGTGGTTTGAGTTTGAAGTGGGCTTTTACGTTGTTGTGTGTTTCTTTGTTTGTTTGTTTGTTTGTTTGGGTGTTTCTTTCTTGCTTTGTTTCTTTCTTTCTATCTTTGTTCTTTTGTTTCTGTCTATCTGTCTTGCAATCTTTGTTGTTTCTGCCTTTCTGTCTTTGTTTCTTTCTTTCTATCGTTGTTTCTTTCTTTCTGTCTGTCTTTGTTTCTTTCTATCTTTGTTTCTTTCGTTCTTTCTGTCTTTGTTTCTTTCTTTCTCTTTGTTTCTTTCTTTCTTTCTGTCTTTGTTTCTTTCTTTCTGTCTGTCTTTGTTGTTTATTTCTGTCTGTCTTTGTTTCTTTGTTTCTTTGTTTCTGTCTTTTTTGTTTGTTTCTGTCTTTGTTTCTTTGTTTCTATCTGTCTATGTTTCTGTCTTTGTTTCTTTGGTTCTGTCTGTCTTTGTTTCTTTCTTTCTTTCTGTCTGTCTTTGTTTCTTTGTTTCTTTCTGTCTGTCTTTCTTCTTTTCTTTCTGTCGTTGTTTCTTTCTGTCTTTGTTTTTTTCTTTCTTTGTTTTTTCTTTCGGTGTTTGGGTGTTTCTTTTTTCTTTCTTTCTTTCTTTGGGTATTTTGGTTGTTTGTTTTTTTGCACGTGTCTGTGATTGTTCATTTCTTTGTTTGGCTGCTTGTGTAATTATCATTCTATGCTCATGACTTTCTGGATTCTTAAATGTAACCAGTCTCTGTCTCACAGTCCTATTATAGATTCCCAATAGTATGACAAGGAAATGTGTTCTGAATTCCGAGACCTGTTCCAGATTATCCGACCTTCACCTTGGGCAGCACCACAGTGAGCGGAAATGGCGGCGGCACAGTGACCTTGACCGCTGCCGTGGCCGCCAACCCGGCCTTGAGCTTCGTCCAGTGGCGGAAACGAGATTCGGCTGGTAGCAGCAGTTATTCGGTGATCAGCGTCAGTTCCTCCCAAGGAAAATATAGTGGGGGTACAGTCGGTAGCCCTAGCCTGCAGATCAACAATTTGGTCAGCACAGACTTTGGGTACTACACTCTGGTGGCTATAAATTCCTTAGGGACCCGTCAGTCTGCAGACTTCGTCGTATCTGTGTCTAGTAAGTTTGTGTGTGTGTATGTACACACACACACACACACACACACACACACACACACACACACACACACACACACACACACACACAAAACACACACACACACACACACACACACACACACACACACACACACACCCCACACACACACATACACACACACACACCACACACACACACACACACAAGCACCACACACACACATACACACAAACACACACAACACACACCACAACACACACACAAACACACACAACTACCGAGCACGAAAAAAAAAACCAAATTAAAGAATAAAAAAAAAAACCAACTCGAAGAACCAATACACATTTTTCCTCTTGATATTGAATTGACAACGTGCAGAACCTGACATTTTCTTTTTTTACTGTCAGAACCAAGCAATACAGCCAAGGCTCTTTAATTTCATCTTCTTGGAAAGATTAATATAGGAAATCTGTTGATATTATAGTTCCCCCCTTGACTTCCATTTGTCTGTAAAAACTCTACTGTCATTCCTTAAACAAGAATAGAAATCAAAACACACATACACATGACTTTTTTCATGTTAAAGATATACAAAAACAAAACAATGTCTAATGTAAAAAATAGATGTGAGTTATGACTGTTTATGTCATGTCTAGTTAAAGCGTGTAGACAAAGTTAATTGTCTACTTTACAACATTACCAACAAACTCTGAACAAAGTTCAATTGTCCTACTTTACAACATTACCCACAAACTCTGAACAAAGTTCAATTGTCCTACTTTACAACATTATCCACAAAATCCAAACAAAGTTTAGTTGTCTACTTTACAACATTACCACAAACTCTGAACAAAGTTTAGTTGTCTACATTACAGCATTACCACAAACTCCAAAGTTCAATTGTCCTACATTAAACATTATCCATAAACTCCAAACAAAGTTCAATTGTCCACTTTACAGCATTACCCGCAAACTCCAAACAAAGTTCAATTGTCCTACATTACAACATTACCCACAAAACTCCAAACAAAGTTCAATTGTCCTACTTAACAACATTATCCATAAACTCCAAACAAAGTTCAATTGTCCTACATTACAACATTACCCAAAACTCCAAACAAAGTTCAATTGTCCTACTTAACACATTATCCATAAACTCCAAACAAAGTTCAATTGTCCTACATTACAACATTATCCACAAACTCCAAACAAAGTTCAATTGTCCTACATTACAACATCACACGCAAACTCCAAACAAAGTTCAATTGTCCTACATTACAACATTATCCATAAACTCCAAACAAATTCAATTGTCCCACTTACAGCATTACCCGCAAACTCCAAACAAAGTTCAATTGTCCTACATTACAACATTATCCATAAACTCCAAACAAAGTTCAATTGTCCACTTTACAGCATTACCACAAACTCCAAACAAAGTTCAATTGTCCACTTTACAGCATTACCCACAAACTCCAAACAAAGTTCAAATTGTCCCACTTTAACAGCATTACCACAAACTCCAAAGTTCAATTGTCCTACATTACAGCATTACCCACAAACTCCAAACAAAGTTCAATTGTCCCACTTTACAACATCACCCGCAAACTCCAAAGTTCAATTGTCCTACATTACAACATCAACTGCAAACTCCAAACAAAGTTCAATTGTTCCACTTTACAACATTATCTGCAAACTCTAGACAAAGTTCAATTGTCTTTTTTTAAAATTTCAATTGTTCTATTTTAAAACGTTACCTGCAAACTCCAAACAAAGTTCAATTGTCCTTTTTTCAAAAATCAATTGACCTACTTTACAACATTATCCACAAACTCCAAACAAAGTTCAATTGTCCTACATTACAGCATTACCCACAAACTCCAAACAAAGTTCAATTGTCCCACATTACAGCATTACCCACAAACTCCAAACAAAGTTCAATTGTCCTACATTACAGCATTACCCACAAACTCCAAACAAAGTTCAATTGTCCTACTTTACAGCATTACCCACAAACTCCAAACAAAGTTCAATTGTCCCACTTTACAGCATTACCCACAAACTCCAAACAAAGTTCAATTGTCCCACTTTACAGCATTACCCACAAACTCCAAAGTTCAATTGTCCTACATTACAGCATTATCCACAAACTCCAAACAAAGTTCAATTGTCCTACATTACAGCATTACCCACAAACTCCAAACAAAGTTCAATTGTCCCACTTTACAGCATTACCCACAATATCCAAACAAAGTTCAACTGTCCTACTTTACAACATTACCCACAAACTCCAAACAAAGTTCAATTGTCCTACTTTACAGCATTACCCACAAACTCCAAACAAAGTTCAATTGTCCCACATTACAGCATTACCCACAAACTCCAAACAAAGTTCAATTGTCCTACTTTACAACATTACCCACAAAATCCAAACAAAGTTCAATTGTCCTACTTTACAACATTACCCACAAACTCCAAACAAAGTTCAATTGTCCTACTTTACAGCATTACCCACAAACTCCAAACAAAGTTCAATTGTCCCACATTACAGCATTACCCACAAACTCCAAACAAAGTTCAATTGTCCCACATTACAGCATTACCCACAAACTCCAAACAAAGTTCAATTGTCCCACTTTACAGCATTACCTGCAAACTCCAAACAAAGTTCAATTGTCCCACTTTACAACATCACCCGCAAACTCCAAAGTTCAATTGTCCTACATTACAACATCAACCGCAAACTCCAAACAAAGTTCAATTGTTCCACTTTACAACATTATCTGCAAACTCTAGACAAAGTTCAATTGTCTTTTTTTAAAATTTCAATTGTTCTATTTTAAAACGTTACCTGCAAACTCCAGACAAAGTTCAATTGTCCTTTTTTAAAAAATCAATTGACCTACTTTACAACATTACCTGCGAACTCTAGACAAAGTTCAATTGTCCTTTTTTTCAAAGTTCAATTGTCCTACTTTAAAACATTACCTGCAAGCTCTAGACAAAGTTCAATTGTCCTTTTTTCAAAGTTCAATTGTCCTACTTTATAAAATTATCTGCAAGCTCTAGACAAAGTTCAATTGTCCTTTTTTTCAAAAATCAATTGACCTACTTTAGAACATTACCTGCAAGCTTTAGACAAAGTTCAATTGTCCTTTTTTTCAAAGTTCAATTGTCCTACTTTAAAACATTACCTGCAAGCTCTGGACAAAGTTCAATTGTCCTTTTTTCAAAGTTCAATTGTCCTACTTTATGAAATTATCTGCAAGCTTTAGACACAGTTCAATTGTCCTTTTTTCAAAATTCAATTGTCCTACTTTATAACATTACCTGCAAGCTCTAGACAAAGTTTAATTGTCCTTTTTTCAAAGTTTAATTGTCCTACTTTATAACATTACCTACAAGCTCTAGACAAAGTTCAATTGTCCTTTTTTCAAAGTTCAATTGTCCTACTTTATAACATTACCTGCAAACTCTAGACAAAGTTCTATTGTCCTTTTTTTTCAAAGTTCAATTGTCCTACTTTATAACATTCCATGCAAACTCTAGACAAAGTTGAATTATTCTTTTTTTCAAAGTTCAATTGTCCTATTTATAACATTACCTGCAAACTCCAGACAAAGTTCAATTGTCCTTTTTTCAAAATTCAATTGACCTACTTTACAACATTACCTGCAAACTCCAGACAAAGTTCAATTGTCCTTTTTTCAAAGTTTAATTGTCCTACTTTACAACATTACCTGCAAACTCTAGCCAAAGTTCAATTGTCCTTTTTTCAAAGTTCAATTGTCCTAGTTTAAAACATTACCTGCAAACTCTAGACAAAGTTTAATTGTCCTTTTTTAAAATTCAATGTTTGTTTTACAACATTACCTGCAAGCTCTAGACAAAGTTCAAAGGTCCTTTTTTAAAATTCAATGGTTCTTTTTTACAACATTACCTGCAAATTCCAAACAAAATTCAATATTCCTACCTTACAGCCTTACCAGTGAAGCCCACGATAAATAACCTGGCCAACAGTTACAAGGAGGGGGACACCATCTCTTTGACCTGCTCGTCCAGTGGGACGCCCTCTCCGTCTTACCGCTGGTACCTGGAAGGTAACTTGCTGTCCAGTGGCCAGGTGTTGACCATACCCTCTGCCACACCTGTCCACAATGCCCAGTTCACCTGCCAGGCTTACAACAACCTGGGCAACTCTGAGACCTCTGTCTCCGTCAATGTCCAGTGTGAGTGTTTGTTGTTGTTATACTGGTGTTGTTGTTGTTGTTGTTATTGTTGTTGTTGTTGTCCTCATCATCCTTCTTCTTCTTGTTCTCATCATCATCGTCGTCATCCTTGTTGTTGTTGTTGTTCTTCTTCTTCTTCTCCTTCTTGCTCTTCTTGTTCTTGTTGTTCTTGTTCTTCTTGTTCTTGTTCTTCTCTTCTTCGTCTTCCTCCTCCTCCTCTTCTTCTTTTTCTTCTTCTTCTTCTTCTTCTTTTCTTTCTTCTTCTTCTTCTTCTTCTTCTTCTTCTTCTTCTTCTTCTTCTTCTTCTTCTTCTTCTTCTTCTTCTTCTTCTTCTTCTTCTTCTTCTTCTTCGATCTTCTTCTTCTTCTTCTTCTTCTTCTTCTTCTTCGATCTTCTTCTTCCTCCTCATCGTCAGCATATTTGTTGTTGTTGTTCTTCTTCTTCTTGTTCTTCTTCTATTTATTTATTTACGTATTTATTTAATTTATTTATTATTGTTATTATCATCATTATTATCATCATTATCGTCATTAATATTATTGCTATTATTATTATCATTATTATTATTATTATTATTATTATCATCATTATTATTGTTGTTGTTGTCATTGTTCTCGCTGTTGTTTTTATCATATCACTTTTCTTATTGTTGTTGTTGTTATCGTCTTTACTGTCATTAATAATAATATCATCATGATTATTATTGTAATTATCATTGTTGTTAGTGTTACTATTATTATCATTATTTGTAGTAGTAGTAGTAGTAGTAGTAGTAGCAGCATTGTTATAATTATTATCATCATCATCACCATCATCATTAATATTATTATTATCATCAGCATCATCATCATCATCATCATTATTACTATTATTATTATTATATTATTATTATTATTATTGTTATTATTATTATTATTGTTATCATCATCATCATTATTATAATCCTCCTCCTCATCAAATAATCATATAATAATAACAACAACAACAATAACAACAACAACAACAACTCTGCTTGGTTTCAGACACACCCAGAGCAAGCGCCTCCCTCACCAACCGGACAGCCTTGGTCGGACAGACAGTGACCTTGACCTGCGCCACCAGTTCTAACCCTTCTCCCATCTCGTACTCGTGGACCCACAACGGTCAGGTGTTCAGTTCTGCGTCCTCTTCCAGCCAGCTGACAGTGACGGTGTCCGACAGCAGCATGTTGGGCAGCTACCGGTGTACGGCCACCAACGTGGTTGGGTCGTCCGACCCGATCAGCGTCTTCATTCTGCAGAGTGGGGATGGAGGCAGTGAGTGTTTGACAACGTCTCTGTATCGTGGGTGTCTTCCACGATTGGTTTTATTCCCGATTGGTTTTATCCCTGATTGGACTTATTCCCGATTGGCTTTATTCCTGATTGGCCTTATTCCTGATTGGTCTTATTCCTGATTGGTCTTATTCCTGATTGGACTTATTCCCAATTGGACTTATTCCCCATTAGCCTATTCCCGACTGGTCTTTTCGCGATTAGCCTTATTCTGCATTTACCTATTCCCGATTTGTATATCGTTAATTTGGTGATCCTGATACATCCTATTCCCAGGTCACCTTACGTTCTCGATAAAATTGCCTATTCATGATTAACCTATCGCTTATTTGGTGACCCCGATGCCTATACACCCATTCCCAGTTTGCATACATACCTGATAAAAACTTCTTGACAACGTATCTTTCACGCACAGACGCAAGCATGCACGCACGCACATACACACACCTACGCACACACATGCACAAACACACACACACACTCACAAGCACACACGCACACGCACATACATACACGCACACACACACACACACACACACACACAAAACACACACCACACACACTCAAAAGCACTCACACACACATACACACACAAACACAACAAACACAAACACACACATACACACACACAAACACACACACACATACACACACACACACACACACACACACACACACAAACACACTAAACACAAACACCACACACATACACACACAAACACAAACAACACACACATAAAACACACAAACACAACACACACACACACACACACAACACACACACACAAACACACACAACACAAACACCAAACACACACAACCACACACAACACAAACACACACACACACAACACACCCCACACAACATACACACACAAACACACACACACACACCACACACCACACACACACCACACACACACACACACACACCACAACACACAACACACACACACACCACACAAAACACACACACACACACACAAACAAACACACACACACACAACACACACCACAACCACACAAACACACACCATACACACACACACACACATACACACTCAACACCACACCAACACACATCACACACATACACACATCCACAATACACCATACAACATACAACACACATACACACAACACACATACACACACACACACATACACACATACACACACACATACACACACATACACACTACACAACAACACCACACACACAACACACACATACACACACACACACCCACACAACACACACACACACATACACACATACACACAACACAACACAAACACCACACAACACTACACACCAACACACACACAACACACACACACACACACACACACAAACACACACACACACAACACACACACAACAAACACACACACACAACAACACACACACACAACACACACACAAACACACACAACACACACAAACACACACAACAAACACACACACACAAACACAAACACACACACACAAACACAACACACACACAAACACACACACACAATACATACCACACAAACACAAACACACACACAACACACAACACAACAATACACACACAAACCACACTCAAACACACACACACAAACACACAACACACACACAAACACACAAACACACACACAAACACAACACACACACACAACAACACACACACATCACACACAACCACACACACATACACATACACACACAAACAACACACATACACACATACACACACACACACACACATACACACATACACACCACACATACACACATCACACACACACACACACTACACACATACACACACACACACACATACACACATACACACAACACACATACACACACACATACACACATACACACACACACACACATACACACACACAACACACATACACACATACACACATACACACAATACACACATACACACATACACACACACAATACACACATACACACACACACACACACACATACACACATACACCACACCACACATACACTACACACACACACACACACACACACAACAAACACACACACACAAACCAAACACACACATACACAACACCACACACAACACACACACACACACACACACACACACACACACAAACACACACACACACACACACACAAACACACAACACACACAACACACACACACACAACACACACACACACACACACACAACACACACACACACAACACACACACACACACACACAACACCACACACAAACACACACACACACACACACACACAAACACACACACACACACACACACCACACAAACACACACACACACACACACAACACACACACACACACACACACACACACACACCACACACCACACCACACACACACACACACCACACACACACACACACACACACGTTCTATTCAGTTTATGTGTATGTGAGCCAGGGCAGCATATGTCTTGAAGTTAAATATACATGATGCTCCATCCAAAAGTTAAATGGTTAAAACACCTGTAGGTCATGTCAGTGGCTCGTCGTCGTCGTCGTCGTCATCATCATCATCATCATCATCATCATCATCATCACAGTCGTCGTGTCGTCTCGTCATCATCACATCATCAGTCATCATCATCATCATCATCTCATCATCATCATCATCATCATCATCACCGTCGTCGTCATCATCATCTCATCCCTGTCATCATCGTCATCCCTGTCATCATCGTCATCCCTGTCATCATCACCATCATCATCATCACCTCACACCACCACCACCACCACCACCACCACACACCACCATCATCATCATCATCATCATCATCATCATCATCATCATCATCGTCGTCGTCGTCATCATCATCGTCATCCCTGTCGTCATCATCATCATCGTCGTCGTCGTCGTCATCATCATCATCATCATCATCATCATCATCATCATCATCATCATCATCATCATCATCATCCCATCCATCACCACCACACCACCACCACCATGTGATGATATATATTGTGTGTCATCATCACATCATCATCATCATCATCACCATCACCACCATCATCATCACATCATCATCACATCTCACATCACATCATCATCATCATCATCATCATCATCATCATCATCATCATCATCACCATCATCACCATCACCATCATCATCATCACGTGCCTTGCTGCATGGCGTTGGCGATTATGGCCCTCCATACAAATCTATCCCTTGTCGCTGCAGGTACTTCTCCCACCCTCTCTGTCTTCAGCCACTCTCTAAGTCCGTCCAATATTTTCTCCCTGGGTCTACCTGGTGCTCTCTTTCCCTCCAGCTTTCCTGTTGTGGCCAGGTGCTTGATTCCCTTTTCCTCATGAAATGGCCTATAAATGTTCCTAATCTTCTTTATCAATAATCTCCTTGTGTCTGCCTCCATCAGGACTGTCTCGTTTGTTTTCTTTGCTGTCCATGGAACTCTCTACATTGTTCTTAGAAACCACATCTCGGCTGCCTCAATCTTGGTCTGGCTTTGCTTGTTGATTGTCCACGCCTCACAACTGTATAACATTATCGGTTCTATATAACAGTTAAGAACTCTCTTTCTGGTGTTAATTGATAGACATTTGTTGGCTGGAATGCTTTTCATCTTCTTGAATGCTGTTTTGGCTTGGCCGATTCTGCTGGCTATTTCTAATGTGCATCTGCCGTCTGGTGAGATGACCGTTCCCAGATGCTTAAACTTACCAACCTGCCTTAAAGTTGTGCCATTTGCTGTTATTTTGCATGAAGGGATTTCATGTTTTTTTGAAGAAACTCCAAACTCCAAACGGTAACATGAAGAAACTTTGTGTTTTAATTTGGGGTCGAGGGGCTGAGTGGGTCTTGTTCTTATTCCTTTCATTTTGATTTATTCTTGGTGGTAGTTGTGAGAATGGAGGTGGTGGTGGTGGTGATTGTGGTGGTGATGGTGGTGGTGGTTGTTTGTGTTGTTTAATGTCTTCTTGAAAACTGTGTTTTATTCTCCTCTTTGCTCTTGTTGAAATATTTTGAACATTAACAAGTTTGTTTTGTTCTGAAATGTTTACAGGACCAATTTGTTATTTCAGCTTTGGGGATCATGAGACGGTTTTGTGATCAACAAATTTGCTTTCCTTTTTTCTTTTTTTTGTTTGTTTATTTTTTTTCTTTGTTTGTTTCTTTGTTTCTATTTTAAAAACTTTTTTGTTTTTTGATGGTTGGGATGGAGAGGTTTTTCTTTTTCTTTTTTTTTACGATTTTTTGGTGGGGGTGGTGGAGGTATGTTTGAATGTTTGTTAGTTTGTTTGTTTCTTTTTCTCTTTCTTTCAGCTTGTTTTAAATTTGGGCTTTTTCTTCATTTTTTTTTCTCTATTTTTCTTTCTTTATTGAGTACTGCGTGTATTGCTAGATAGCTTCGTGGCAGGGTTGTGCAATGCAGTAGTCAGCAAAGTGAGTATCAGTACCCGAGGTGTGTGTGTGCGTTTGTCTTGATCATCTGTAGTTTGCGTGAGGCTACAATATGCAAATGAGTATTACGGTTTGTTTGTTTGTTTGTTTGTTTGTTTGTGTTTGGTTTATGTGTCTGCTTTGAAATGACTTGAAATTGGGTGTCGAGGCATCACTGCTTCAGCGCGTGTGCCAGTGGCGTGTGGGGTTATGAGTGTGTGTGTGAGTGAGTTAGTGATTATGTGTGTGTGTGTGTGTGTGTGTGTGTGTGTGTGTGTGTGTGTGTAGTGTTGCGTGGTGTGTGTGTGTGTGTGAGTGTATGCGTGCGTGCGTGCGTGCGTGTGCGTGTATCTGTGTGTATTGTGTGTGCGTGTGTGTGTATGTGTCTGAGGTCACAGAGAGAGAGAGAGAGAGAGAGAGAGAGAGAGAGAGAGAAGGAGGGAGAGGGAGGGAGAGAGGCACACAGACACGGAGACAGAGACAGAGACAGATAGAGACATAGACAGACAGAGACAGAGATTTACGTTAACCTATACCAGAACACGTTGTATTATCTATTGTCGCTAACATTAAGTGTTGCGATTGTATTCGTGCACGTTAAACTTCAATTTCATATTCATTTATGTATCAACGTAGTTATCATAAATTAACTTAATCATTTATTTCATGTCTACTGTCTGTCTATATTATATTTTTTTGTTTTTTTTTGTTTTTTTCGTCCGCTGTGTATGCACCGATTATGTTTCAAAGTATCTGTGTGTGTTTTATGCATTTCATATACTGCAAATATTTTTGAGAGTTGAATGTTATGGGTTAGTGTTGGGGTTATTGGTTTCTTGACGACTAACGTTTAAAGCCTTGAGGTTAAAGGTGTTTCACACGTACCGTGTATAAGGCAGTGAAGCTAAAGGTATATTCACATGCAATGTTAGAAACCATTGGGGCCAAAGAGCGGAAGGAAGGAATCGATTATTTAATGTCTTTTCACAATAGTGATTTTAGAACGCGCGCGCGCGCGCGCAACAACACACAAATACACACAAAACACACCACACACACACACATACACACACAACACACACACGACACACACACACACATACACAACACACACATACACATACACACACACATACACATACACACACACATACACATACACACACATACACATACACACACACACACATACACACACACTACACACACACACACATACACACACACACATCACACACACTACACATACACAACACACACACACACACATACACCACACACACACACACACAAAGAAAAAGAAAAGGACATGGACACGGGAGTGGGTGGGGGATGGGGAGGGGCAGTGGAAGTTTGAAATGTAAGAAGGGGAACAATTACAATAAATAACTCAGAACAATGAATTAACAGTGTCAAATAATAACAGACAACAATGAATTACTCTTCATAACAATCTGCCAACAGGGGATCTGAGTATCAGCTGGACTACTGAAATAATATCACCTCGTTGACCACTAATTAGGCAAAGAGTCAAATACATTATGCTTGACCTTTCACTTCCGTGTTCACTTCCGTGGCCTGGGGTAGTGTTAGCCTTCAGTCTTGATATATTAAAACTGGTTTGGTTAGCTCCTCGTTGATCTAAAGATGAAACACAAATCATCATCATCATCATCAGGTGCCCTGCCGCATGGCGTTGGCGACCATGGACTTCCAACCATCTCTATCTCTCGTTGCCCCCAGCATCTCCCCCACCCTCCTCATACCCAGCCACTCTGCAAGTCCGTCCAGCATTCTCTCCCTGGGTCTACCTGGTGCTCTCTTTCCCTCCAGCTTCCCCGTTGTGACCATGTGCTCCAAAACCCCTTCCTCATAAAATGGCCAATAAACGTTGCTTGTCTTTACCTAATCTTCCCTATGAGTGATCTACTTGTGTCTGCCTCCATCAAGACTGTCTCGTTTGTTTTCTTTGCTGTCCATGGAACTCTCAACATTCTTCTGAGAAACCACATCTCGGCTGCCTCGATCCTGCTCTGGCTTTGCTTAACAGGTCTATTTTTAGATTCTTCATATCCGTTTTTTTTTTTCAAAAGCTGAATTCTCATAGTAAAAGTCATGTCGAGACACTTTTGGTTGCGCCATTTTCGATCGTAACGGTTAAGGTGAGAAAAACCTTAAGGTCGTTCCACATGTAATTTAAGCCAGTGACACTTCAAGGTAAATTCTACTGCGAAGATTCCAAAGCCAGTTTCAGTTTCAGTTTCTCAAGACGACGTCTCCGCGCTCGGAACGAAATTCCGTATGCACTA
>JAPXFY010000034.1:37130897-37138397 GCA_030674185.1 Monoplex corrugatus
AGGACAAGGTATAGAATCAAAAGAGAAATAGCAGAAGAACAGTGTGGATTTGTGGAGGGGAAAGGAACTATTAATGCCATATACATCCTAAGAACTATCATAGAGAGGTCAATTGCGATGAAAAGGATTTGTATTTATGCTTTGTCGATTACACAAGGCTTTCGATCGGGTAAGACATGAAGAATTGATCAACAACTAGAAGACTCAATTGATGGAAAAGATCTACGAATAATCAGAAAATATATGTATTGGGAAAAAAACCAGTTGCAATGAGAATGAAAACGATATAAGCTCTTTCAAAACATCAAAAGAGGAGTCAGACAGGGTTGTGTTTTGTCACCAGATTTGCTTTCCACTTTAAGCGAAAACATCATGAGAAACCTAGAAGAAGACCCTGGATTAAAGGTTGGAGGGAAAATGATAAACAACATTCGGTACGCAGATGACACCGTGCTAATTGCAGAAAATGAAAGGGACCTACAAAACCTTGTGAATATACTAGAAATAGAAAGCAAAGGTAAGGGGTTGGAACTAAACAGCAGGAAGACTGAAGTCATGGTGATCAGTAAAAAACATGAAATCCCCTCATGCAAAATGACAGCAAATGGCACAACCTTGACACAGGTTAATAAGTTCAAATACCTGGGAACGGTCATTTCATCAGACGGCAGATGCACATCGGAAATAGCTGGCAGAATCAGCCAAGCCAAAACAGCATTCAAAAAGATGACAAGCATTCTTACCAACAAATGCCTATCAATTAACATCAGAAAGAGGTCCTTGAATGTTATATAGAACCAATATTGTTGTACGGATGCGAGGCGTGGGCAGTCAGCAAGCAGAGCCAGAGCAGGTTCGAGGCAGCCAAGATGTGGTTTCTCAGAAGAATGTTGAGAGTTCCATGGACAGCAAAGAAAACAAACGAGACAGTCTTGATGGAGGCAGACACAAGTAGATCACTCATAAGGAAGATTAGGAAAAGACAAGCAACATTTATAGGCCATTTTATGAGGAAGGGGGATTTGGAGCACCTGGTCACAACAGGAAAGCTGGAGGGAAAAGAGAGCACCAGGGAGGAGAGAATGCTGGACGGACTTGAGAGTGGCTGGGGATGAGGAGGGTGGGGGAGATGCTGGGGGCAACGAGAGATAGAGATGGCTGGAAGTCCATGGTCGCCAATGCCATGCGGCAGGGCACCTGATGATGATGATGATGATGATGATGATGATGACAGTGCTATGAAACTCAGTAATAGCAGCAGCAAAGGGTTTATGGAAGTATACACGGAACTCACGTATGTTCTTCTTTCTCCAGCTCTGTACCAGCAGGCGGCACTCCCAGACCTCACCACTTACCTCCCTTGGGCCTTGATGGCATCGGGCAAGAGAAGGAGTCAGCGCGAGGTGACGAGGAACCTCTGAAGGAGAAGAAGAAGAAACGACGACGACGACGACACTACGAAGGAGAAGACGGCTCTCCTTCTCACCATAATCATTACAGTCCTCAACACGACCCTCATGTGTAGAACGACTGGGAAATGATTTCTGATTGTCTCCCCTCGTTTCCCTTGCTCTCTGTTTCTGTCCGCCTGTCTCTGTCTGTCTGCCTATCTGTCTGTCTCTGTCTGTCTGTTGTTTTGTCTGTCTGTTCTGTCTGTCTCTGGCTCTCCCCCTCTCTCTCTATCTTTCTATCTCTCTCTCTCTCTGTCACTCTCTCTCTCTTTCTCTCTCTCAATCTCTCTCTTTCTCTCTCTCTCTCTCTCTTCTCTCTCTCTCTCTCTCTCTCTCTCTCTCTCTCTCTCTCTCTCCCTGCTCGCTCGTGTCTGTTCTTCTCACACTCACTTGGCTCTGGTATCAACCCTTTTCCTCCTTAACATGTCCACCAGCGTGATGAAATGAAAAGGGTTAACATTCTAGTTTAATTATCTGTTTGGTTTAGTGTTTTCAATGTTTCAGTACAGAATGTTCTGTAAAATAACAGATGATGGTCGTTTGGTTTCTGTAGATAGGTTTTGTACATTCAGAAACTGTGTAAAAAGAGCGAGGACTATTTGGAAGTGGTCTATGTTCTAAGTGTGGCTTTAAGTTCTTCTCAAATTACATTGTATGGCTTCCTTACTGCCCATAAGGCCATTGGAAAATTGGAAAGTCATTGGAAAATTGGAAAGTCGTTAGAAAGTTGGAAAGTCCTTGGAAAATTGGAAAGTCATTGGAAAGCTGAAAAGTCATTGGAAAATTGAAAAGTCATCAGGAAGTTGGAAAGTCACTGGAAAGTTTTAAAGTCATTGGAAAATGGAAAGTCATTGGAAAAGTGAAAAGTCTCTGTTCTGTGCCTGCCTCTCTGTTGCAGCCTAAGTGTGTTTGAGGGTCTTAAGGTCTTCTGTTGTCCGTGAACAGGTGTTCTTGTATCTTCCTTGTGTCTTCCTCACTTGTGTCTTCCTTGTGGTGTCCAGTGAAGGGCAGTCTGAGTGATGTTGTCCTGCTGTCTTCCTTTGGTGTCCAGTGAAGGGCAGTCTGGTGATGTTATCCTGCTGTCTTCATTCTGGTGTCCAGTGAAGGGCAGTCCTGGGTGATGTTATCCTGCTTTTCTTCTTGTGTCCAGTGAAGGGCAGTCTGGGTGATGTTATCCTGCTGTCTTCCTTGTGTGTCCAGTGAAGGGCAGTCTGGGTGATGTTATCCTGCTGTCTTCCTTCTTGTGTCCAGTGAAGGGCAGTCTGGGTGATGTTTCCTGCTGTCTTCCTTCTGGTGTCCAGTGAAGGGCAGTCTGGGTGATGTTATCCTGCTGTCTTCCTTCTGGTGTCCAGTGAAGGGCAGTCTGGGTGATGTTTCCTGCTGTCTTCCTTCTGGTGTCAGTGAAGGGCAGTCCTGGTGATGTTATCCTGCTGTCTCCTTGTGGTGTCCAGTGAAGGGCAGTCTGGGTGATGTTTATCCTGGCTTGTCTCCTTCTTGTGTTCCAGTGATGGGCATCCTGTGATGTTGTTCTGCTTGTCTTCATTTGGTGTCCAGTGAATGACAGTCCTGGGATTTGATCTGCTGTCTCTTATGGGTCCTTGAAGGGCAGTCTGATAGATGTTGTCCTGCTGTCTTCCTCTGGTGTCCATGAAGGGCAGCGTCTGGGTGAATGTTATCCATGCTGTTTCTTGTGGGTCAGTGAAGGGCAGTCTGGGTGATGTTATCCTGCTGTCTTCCTTGTGGTGTCCAGTGAAGGGCAGTCTGGGTGATGTTATCCTGCTGTCTTCCTTGTGGTGTCCAGTGAAGGGCAGTCTGGGTGATGTTATCCTGCTGTCTTCCTTCTGGTGTCCAGTGAAGGGCAGTCTGGGTGATGTTATCCTGCTGTCTTCCTTCTTATGTCAGGTGAAGGGCAGTCTGGGTGATGTTGTCCTGCTGTCTTCCTTCTTGTGTCCAGTGAAGGGCAGTCTGGGTGATGTTGTCCTTCTTTCTCCGGACAATATGTCCGGTCCATCTCCGTCGTCGTTTCATGATGATGGTGCCTATACTCTGTTCGCTGCATTGGGCAAGTAGGTGTTGGTTGGAGATGATTTGAGCCAGAGGATTCGCATGGTTCTTCTTAGGATCTTTGTATAGAAGGTTGATAAATCGGTTAGGTCACTGTCTGTCATCCTCCAGCATCCTGACCCATAAACTAGGAAGACAGTTCTTCAGTGTTACATAGAACCGATGCTGTTGTGCAGTTGTGAGGCGTGGACAGTCAACACACAAAGTCAGAATAAGACTGAGGCAACTGGTATGTAGTTTTCCAAGAAGAACGTTAATAGTTCCACAGACAGCAAAGGAAACAAACAAAACAGTCTTGAAGGAGGCGGACACAAAAAGATCCTTGATAAAGAAGATTAGGAAAAAACAAGCGACATTTATAGGCCATTTTAATGAGGAAGGAGAAATTAGAGCACCTGGTCACAACAGGAAAGTTGGAGGGAAAGAGAGAACACCAGGTAGACCCAGGGAGAAAATATATGGGCGGACTTGCAGGATGGCTGAGGACAGTGAGGGTGGGAGATGTACTTGCGGCGACAAGGGATAGAAACATATGGAGGGCCATGATTGCCAACGCCACGCGGCAGGACAAATGATGATGATGATGATGATGATAAACGAGGATGGATATACACAGTTCAGGTTAAGTTTTTGCTAGGTGTTGGTTCAGTACTAGACGGGGGACTTCCACATGTTGTCCGGCATTGAAAAAGTGTTTCTGACTTTCTTGGTGAGGCTCTTGATGTCACTGCCTGCTTCTCCATTATTTCTGACAGTGCTGCCTTGATAGGTGAACCTTTCGCTTGTGGATTGGTCTGTTCCATCTGTTTGGACCGGTGAGGGGTTGTGTTGGTCTGTTGTGATGTGGTAATTTTTTCCAGCTTTTACAATGAAATGTGTTATGAATAGCATGGTAACTTTGGGGTTTTTGTTGCGTCTGTTATTGGTGTCTTTCTTGTGACCATCACCTCTGAAACGAGTGTTAGGGAGGGGAGGGTTTGGTCTGTTTTGTGTCGTCACTGGAATAGCATGACAGTGTGTATGACCTGCTGGTAATGTTTTTGTTGCGTCTGTTATTGGTGTCTTTCTTGTGACCATCACCTCTGAAACGAGTGTTAGGGAGGGGAGGGGTTTGGTCTGTTTTGTGTGTCACTGGAATATCATGACAGTGTGTATGACCTGCTGGTAATGTTTTTGTTGCGTCTGTTATTGGTGTCTTTCTTGTGACCATCACCTCTGAAACGGGTGTTGGGGAGTGGGGGTAGATTAGTTGAAAGAAGGAACTCGAAAATGATTTTCCAGAACTTTCTTTTCGATTTCGTCATGTTAGAATGCATGGTCTGTTCTCCTGAGAGAATCAGTTGAGTTGTTTTCACATTTTAGAAAGAAAAATGTTTGTTTATTTGTTTGTACGACGTGTATATATCTTTTGTGAAGCATATGATTATAATTCACGTGACTAACATCGACCACGCTATAAACATATTTCATTTATTTTTATTCTGTAAAAACAAGAATTGGGACATTTTAAAATACAGTTTATCATATTTTTTTCTGTGATTTATTTCCTTCAAACATGAGTTGTGTAGTGTTTTTTTTTATTTCTTTTGTGTATTGTTTTAAATTCAGTGCCTCTTGATTCATGTGATTATTACATATGATACTATGTTTGGTTCTGTTACTTCTTTCTTTTCGTCTGTTTATTGGTGAAATAACAGAAAATTACAACATGTTGTAGAACGACAACGCTTTGCATATGGTTTACTAACAAATTTCAAGTGTTTGTACAGCAAAAACGGATAAAACATTTATTTGTGTCTACTACGCACGGAACGATCTACGCACGAAAGATACGCGAATAAAACAAAAATGCCAAATATATGAATTTACGTTTGATTCATCATACAATTGAAATGTTTTATTTGGTGCAGTTTTGTTGAGGAAAATAAATAGTCTGATAGACGCACATTTTTTTTTTTATTTTGGTGTAATTTTGCTAACAAAAATACAAACTGAAATAAATAAACTGTTTTTATCGCTTATTGAAATAAACTATTTATTTTATCGCTCATTAAAAAAAACAACCTTTATTTTACCGCTTTAAAAACAACAGAACAACTTATATTTACACATAATTGGTCTGTGCATATTAATTGAAATGAAGGACGGAGATATAATTGATATACATTTTTGATTTTGATGTGATTACTATTGTATTATATGCAATTCTTACTTTATGAATTTGATGGAATTTCGATAAGAAACTTTTGAGTTTTTTCACTAAAGCACAATATGAGTTTTATTTATGTTTTATTTACATAAATTGTCAAGCGAAAATAAACATTAAATGACATTTGTTTAACCCTTTGAATCCCGCTCCCTGTCGACCAGCATTTTGCATTTTCAACCATACCAGCAAAGCAAAAACTTAACCCTTTGATTCCCTCACCCTATCCAGCAGTTTCCTTCAGGAAGCTGGTGGATAGGGTGAGGGAACCAAAGGGTTAAGTTTTTGCAGTTGGTGGATAGGGTGTGGGAGTCAAAGGGTGAAACGACTTGTCGAAAACTGAAATTAACTCACGAAACTTTTTTATTTTTTGGCTTAGTACCAAAGAGATAAGTAATCAAACTGTGATGTGTAAATTTACCACAAACTTAAAATAATTATTGTATGATTAGGTTTTTGATTGTTTGTTGTTGTTTGTTGGTTTGTTGGCATTGTTGTTTTAATTGTTGTTTGCTGTTTGTTCTGATCCTCTTTGCGCTGTTGAATGTGCAGCTAGTGGTTTCAAAGTGACTGCGTGTATGTCATTTTCTTCTGAATATATTGAGTCTAGACGACAAATAAATTTTGGTGTGGGAACGTAGATGCGAACACTGCTGTGATACATAAATTATTGACTGGGCCAGCTTGTATATATTTGTATGTATATACGTATAGTTGAATAATGAGATAACAAGTTTTGCTGCCTTCTATTATCCAAATTATGTAACCTTGTCTTGTTTTTATTTTTGTTGTTTGTTTTTCTGTCATGTCTGAGACAATTTTGTACAGTGCTATGATGATACATGACAATGATGTACAGTTCCATTCTGGAGCGAGACTGTATTTTACGCTTCCTTTCATATTATGTCCTAACGTCAATCAGGCCGGGAGATACAGACACTTGCGGTGTTAAAACATTTGAGAATGATGTTGCATGACAATGATGTACAGTTCCATTCTGGAGCGAGACTGTGAGGCGGGGCTGTATTCTACGCTTCCTTTCATATTAGGCCCTAACGTCAACCAGGCTCGAGAGACACCGACACTTGTGGTGTTAGTCAGAACGTTTGAGAAACATCAGAAAAGACACACCCGTGAAATGGATGATACACGACTGTGTGGTCCTTATTTTTACCGAATGAGCTCATAGCAGGGTCAACTCTGGGAAGGAGCAGGTTGGGGTTGGAAAATCCCATAACGATTTTGACAGGCCTGGTGGGGTTTGACCACACAACCCACAGTCTTTGGCCATCTGTGCTGACCACTACAGCACGGTGACTGGTCACACCATTACATGTATCAACGCTCGTGTTGTCAAAATTATGTTTTAATGATCGCTGATCAGGTGAGAGTGGAAGAGGGGGCATTAGAAGAATTATGGTGGTGTTGGTCTAAGTTGTTTTCCTTCAGCAGCGCTGTGTCGAGTTTTTCGTGAATACACACCTCTTATATTGATGTTTAAAAGATGTATATGGACACTCCTGTTTCTGAATGCTCTGAGGCATAAGCTGTTATTCCCTTGATTTGATGAAGATGAATTTGTATGGTTTGACGTTCAGTGCTACTTTGTTTGATGAACAATAGATGAGGGTATAACATCTACAACAACAACAACAACAACAACTGGTAAAATCAATTCATATTTTGTGGGGTATGCCACTGTGCTGTTTATCAAATAAAGAAATTGATCACTGTCTTTGAATTTCCAAAGGGACAAAAGGGATAGCTGCTATTCCTTGA
>JAPXFY010000034.1:37153397-37155897 GCA_030674185.1 Monoplex corrugatus
AAGACATCGACAACTTCTACAAAGTATTAGAGATGGCCAAGGTGCAATGTAAATCACAAGAAGTTACAGTAATAATGGGAGATTTTAATGCTAAATTCGAACAGGATAGGGTGGAGGATATAGTTGGACCTCATGGCCTTGGTACACAAAATGAAAGGGGAGGGACACTTGTAGAATGGGAACAGGTGAAGGAGTTCATAGTAGAAAACACCTGGTTTGAGCAGCCTAACAGAAGAAAATGGACTTGGATGAGTCCAGGAGATAATACCAAAAATCAGATTGACTACATCCTGATTAACAAAAGATTTAGAAATTCTTCACTGTCAGCAAAACCACCACCAGGCACAAACTGCAACAGTGACCACTATCCTGTAGTGGGAAGATTTAGGCTGAAATGAAGGAAAAGGAAACAGACCAAGAACAACATCAAACTAAATCTTGGACTCCTAAAGACAGATGATTTGACACGTAAAAACAATTAATGTACATGGTCAAAACAAATTCAGTGCTCTGGAAGACGTTGGTGACAGTGAGGAACAATGGACAAAGTTGAGAAATTCGATAAATGAAGGTTGTGAAGAAATCCCTACGGCAGACAGAAAAGCAAAAAAGAACTGGATGATAAAAGAAATTTTAGGCTTGATGGAGGAACTGAGGAAGGCAAAGATAAAGGAGGAGATATGCAGGAAGATAAACAAGGAAATCAGGAATAGGTGCAATGAAGTTAAAGAAGCTTGGCTGAAAACAAAATGCAAAGAAATAGAAGACCGACACAAAACGGATCCTCAGGGTATGTACAGACGAATTGAAAAAATTGTCCACAGGAAAAGTACATGCACATCAACTGGTTGCTTAAAATCGAAAGATGGCACGCTTATCATGAAAAAAGACAAAATATTAGACAGATGGGGAGAGTACATTAAAGACCTTTTTGAGGATGACAGAAACGAAGAACACATTATAAAAAAGAACTTTGAAGGATCACCCATAATGAAAGATGAAATTAGAGCGGCACTAACAAAGATGAAACCAGGAAAAGCCCCAGGACCAGACAACATTACTATAGAGATGATTGAAGCCCTGGAGGAATTTGGCATAGAAAAAATAACAGTCCTCCTAAATGAAGTTTACGACACTGGAAAAATCCCCAAAGTTATGTCAAAATCAATTTTCATTGCACCTCAAAAGAAGACAGGGGCTATAGAATGCGAACTCCATCGCACAATCAGTTTGATGAGTCATGTAACAAAAATCCTGTTGAGAATAATCATGATGAGGACAAGGAATAGAATCAAAAGAGAAATAGCAGAAGAACAGTGTGGATTTGTGGAAGGGAAAGGAACTATTAATGCCATATACATCCTAAGAACTATCATAGAGAGGTCAATTGAGATGAATAAGGATTTGTATTTATGCTTTGTTGATTATACCAAGGCTTTCGATCGGGTACGACATGAAGAATTGATCAACCAACTGGAGAGACTCAATGTTGATGGAGAAGATCTACGAATAATCAGAAATATGTACTGGGAACAAACAGCTGCAATGAGAATAGAAAACAATATAAGCGCTTTCCAAAACATCAAAAGAGGAGTCAGACAGGGTTGTGTTTTGTCACCAGATCTGTTTTCACTTTACAGCGAAAACATCATGAGAAACCTAGAAGAAGACCCTGGATTAAAGGTTGCAGTGAAAATGATAAACAACACTCGATACACAGATGACACCGTGCTAACTGCAGAAAGTGAAAGGGACCTACAAAACCTTGTGAATATACTAGAAATAGAAAGCCAAGGCAAGGGGTTGAAACTAAACAGCAGGAAGACTGAAGTCATGGTGATCAGTAAAAAACATGAAATCCTCTCATGCAAAATAACAGCAAATGGCACAACCTTGACACAGGTTGATAAGTTTAAATATCTGGGAACGATCATTTCATCAGACGGCAGATGCACATCAGAAACAGCCAGCAGAATCGGCCAAGTCAAAACAGCATTCAAGAAGATGACAAGCATTCTTACCAACAAATGCCTATCAGTTAACATCAGGAAGATAGTTCTTGAATGTTATATAGAACCAATACTGTTGTACGGACGTGAGGCGTGGACAGTCAACAAGCAGAGCCAGAACAAGATTGAGGCAGATGAGATGTGGTTTCCAAGAAAAATGTTGAGAGTTCCATGGACAGCAAAGAAAACAAACGAGACAGTCTTGATGGAGGCAGACACAAGTAGATCAGTCATAAGGAAGATTGGGAAAAGACAAGCAACATTTATCGGCCATTTTATGAGGAAAGGGGATTTGGAGCACCTGGTCACAACAGGAAAGCTGGAGGGAAAGAGAGCACCAGGTAGACCCAGGGAGAAAATACTAGACGGGCTTGCAGAGTGGCTGAAGACGAGGAGGGTGGGGGAGATACTTGGGGCAACAAGAGATAGACAGATGGAAGTCCATGATCGCCAACGCCATGCGGCAAGGCACCTGATGATGATGATGTGTG
>JAPXFY010000034.1:37160897-37165897 GCA_030674185.1 Monoplex corrugatus
AGATAACGTCTCCGCGCTCTGACTAAATCACATATACACTGATTAAATGTTCAAGTTTGTTAGATTTGAGAGCTAAGGAAATTTCAGTTTCACAAAGTTCAGTTTTTCAAGATAACGTATACGCGCTGGGAATAAATTCCACACGTACTGACGCCACTGACGCCCTGTGATGGAGAAGATCCTGAATGTATGCATCAAGCTTAATCTGTACTGAAACCTGTGTGTTGGCAAAACTGATGCACGATGTGAATGGTGAATCGTATCCTGTAATTGATAATCTGGCATCTAGCACTTAAGTCCTGTAACATAAATTCAAGTTTGGTAGCATTTGAATGCTGTGAAGGAAAAGATTCAGAATGATCAGTCAGAAACTTAACTGCACTATAAACCCTGTGAGTCTGGAAGCCACTGATGCCCTGTGATGGAAAGATCAGAATGATCATGGCACAAACCTTAAGTCTGTACATAACCCTGTGTGTTGGCAAGCCACTGATGCCATGTGATGGAGAAGATTCGAATGATCATTGCACAATCCTTAAGTCTGTACGTAAACCCTGTGTGTTGGAAGCCACTGACTGCCCTGTGATGGAGAAGATTCAGAATGATCATGGCATAAGCCTTAAGTCTGTACTAAACCCTGTGTGTTGGCAAGCCACTGATGCCATGTGATGGAGAAGATTCAGAATGATCATGGCACAAGCCTTAAGTCTGTACGTAAACCCTATGTGTTGGCAAGCCACTGATGCCATGTGATGGAGAAGATTCAGAATGATCATGGCATCAAGCCTTAAGTCTGTACGTAAACCTATGTAATCCAAAACAAATGTGACTGCCCGCGTTCAAGCAAACAGGAACCAGAAAAATAATAATAAAAAGAAAGCCTATTTAATACAACAAGACAAGACAGGCGCAAATTTTCGGCCAACTGGCCTTTGTCAAGCGTAAGATTAACAAACAAAACAAACACCAGATACAAAAATTAGGAGAAAAAGACTGAAACTTCCCTGCTGCTCAGTCCAGTTGAGAAAAGGAATAAACTGACTAAAATGACAGTTTAGTCAGTTTATTCTTTTACTCAAGGGCGATAGGTTATTTCAAGCTGGAAAGTCTAGTTATACGTTAAATGGGGAAGATGCAATGTGATCGTTTATGTTTTGATATTGTCACTGATGTGTCAATTATTTTTCTGAGTTCTTGATATCCAGTTTTGTGCGTGTTTCTGCTTTTTTTTCGGGGGGGGGGGGGGGGAGCGTGGGGAAGGGAATAAGTGTTTCAGGTAGGAAAGCGTGTTGTGTGTTGTATAGGTAAAATACGTAACACCATCTCAAAACTTCAAAACACTTTATTACTCAAGGATAGTATCATTAGGTCCCCACTGGACAGCTAGTTCTCCCTACTTCAATTTCATAACTTCAGAACACTTAAGTATTCCAGTTTGCTAGCATTAGGTCCCCTGGACCTGCCTAACAGCTAGTACTTGATACTCTACACATAGATCACAAACCTTTAAAATACTTTATTACTCAAAGATAGGCAGTATCGCAAGAAGGATTTGCGTTCTATTATCTATAACAGGTAGATGAATGGGGGATGTATATAAACAATTGTTTCTCTACCATCTGTCGCAGGAAGAATTTGTGTTCTGCTCTCTATGGCAGGAATATGGATTGGGGGTGATTATGAAAAATGTTTCTCTACTAAGAAGTCACGCACACAACAAGGAAGGAGAGTGGCGAGAAGAAATGCACTAACCACACTAGACATGATTCTAGAGGGGCCCCTGTGATAGTAGCATTAGGTCCCCCCTGGGCCTGTCTTACAGCTAGTCATTACTACTCTAAACACATACAAGACAAAACTTCACAACACTTAATTGCTCAAAAACAGTAGTACTAGATCCTAAACGGCTGGTTTGGTTCAGTTTTTACGTCTACACCCACCTCAGGTGATAGGGCCGATGGGGATAACCATCCCAGGAAAGTGGGGGGAACTCCAATCCTACACTGACACCACCAGAACAACAATGATGTTAAGATGGGAGGGTGAGAAGTCCAGTTATAATGTGGCGGACACCAGGAGTCGAACCCACAACTATTAGTATGTGAATCCGACGCTCAAACCAACTGAGCTATTGGGGCCCATTACTTGGCTGGTGTTATAGCTAGTTCTTTGTACTTTACTACACATACAAAACTTGATTGCTTGTCAGTAGTGACATTTCACGTCGGTGTTATAGCTAGTTCTTGTCTTACT
Source organism: Monoplex corrugatus (assembly GCA_030674185.1). NCBI lineage: Eukaryota > Metazoa > Mollusca > Gastropoda > Littorinimorpha > Ranellidae > Monoplex > Monoplex corrugatus. Next base: position 37,163,151 of record JAPXFY010000034.1, read on the forward strand.
ACACATACAAAACTTGATTGCTTCAGTAGGTGACATTTTCACAGTCGGTGTTATAGCTAGTTCTTTCTACTCTACTACACATATAAAACTTGATTGCTTGTCAGTAGGTGACATTTTCACAGTCGGTGTTATAGCTAGTTCTTGTACTTTACTACACATACAAACTTGACTGCTTGTCATAGGTGACATTTTCACAGTCGGTGTTATAAAGTTCTTTGTACTTTACTACAATACAAAACTTGATTGCTTGTCAGTAGTGACATTTTCATGTGGGATGAGTGCTGTTTTCATACGTACTGTACGATCAGGCTGAGAGTGTTTGCGTCGTTTAACGGTTGTTTGTTGTGTGTGTGTATGTGTATGTGTGCGTGTGCGTGTGTGTGTTGTGTGTGTGTGGTGTGTGTATGCGTGGCGTGTGTGTGCTTGTTGTGTGTGTGTGTGTGTGTGTGTGGCGTGTGTGTGTATGTATGTGTGTGTGTGTGTGTGTGCGAGTGCGCGCGCGCGTGTGTGTGTGTGTGTGTGTGTGTTGGGTGGAGGTGGGTCGTTGATTTCGTGTTCATTTAGATAAAGGGATACCAGTTTCTGGGTAGATAAGGTAGTTGCGTTCTTTCCCTGTGCTCGTAAGTGTCTCGACAGAATCGTTATCATATTCATATTCATATTTATATTCACATTCACATTTATATCCACATTCATGTTCATGTTCATGTTCATGTTCATGTTCATGTCCGTATTAATATTCATGTTCATGTTCATATATTCAGATTCATATTCGTATTCATGTTCATATGTTTATTCATGATCATGTTTATGGTCATATGCATATTCATATTCATGTCATGTTCATGTTCATATGTTCGTATTTGTATTCATGATCATGTGGCTATTTCATATTTATTTCTTTTTGCCACAATTGATTCACCATGTGAAACTCGGGATGCTCTCCCCGTTGAGAGCGCGTCGCCACGGTACAGCGCCACTTTCTGTTCATTTTTTTACCAAGACTTTAGAAAGACAAGAAGACTAACTGGCCTTCAAGTGGAGAGACCTGAAAAATGAATCTATCCCTTCAATATCTTTCTACCAGAGCAACCAGGCCATTGCCCTGCTCTTCACAATTTTCAACTGCTGTGGGATCTTTTAGCGTGCGCAGGCCAGAAGGCACATGGGTCCGGCTCGTTTTTCGTCCTCTTCCGAAGGACTAGACGTTCAGTTCGATTTTCTGGTCAAACTGAAGAGAAAAGTGGAGGCCTCAACAGGGAAATGAACCCTGGAACCTGGAGTTTAGTTACTGGCAGGTGAACGTCTGAACCACTCTGTCAGTGTTTTCAGTGAATCAGATTCACAGTGCATTATGTCGTTCGTCTTTGTGGTTTGTACAGGGAAAAGAGTGGCAGAATATACTACTAATAACAATGATGATGATACTACTACTACTACTGCTGCTGCTACTACTACTACTATACTACTACTGCTACTGCTGTTGCTGCTGCTACTACTACTACTGCTACTACTACTACTACACTACTACTACTGCTACTGCTGCTGCTACTACTACTACTAATGCTACTCATCAAGTGCCTTGCCACATGGTGTTGGCGATCATGGCCCTCCATATGCATCTGTCCCTTGTTGCCACAAGCACATCTTCCACCCTCTTTGTCCTCAGCCACTCTACAAGTCCGTCCAATATTTTTTCCCCTGAGGTTACTTGGTGCTCTCTTTCCCTCCAGCTTTCCTGTTGTGACCAGGTACTCCAATTCCTCTTTCTTCATAAAATGGCCTATAAATGTTGTCTGTCTTTTCCTAATCTTCCCATGAATGATCTTCTTGTGTTTGCCTCCATCAAGACTGTCTCGTTTGTTTTCTTTGCTGTCCATGGAACTCTCAACATTCTTCTTAGAAACCACATCTCGGCTGCCTCAATCTTGTTCTGGTTTTACTTGTTGACTGTGTACGCCTAACAACCATATAACACTATTGGTTCTATATAACATTCAAGAACTCTCTCTCTGATGTTAACTGATGGGCACTTGATGGTAAGAATGCTTTTCATCTTCTTGAATGCTGTTTTGGCATGGCTGATTCTGCTGGCTATTTCTGATGTGCATCTGCCGTCTGGTGAAATGATCGTTCCCAGATATTTAAATTTATTAACCTGTGTCAAGGTTGTGCCATTTGCTGTTATTTTGCATGAGAGGATTTCATGTTTTTTACTGATCACCATGACTTCAGTCTTCCTGCTGTTTAGTTCCAGCCCCTTACCTCTGCTTTCTATTCCCATTACATTCACAAGGTTTTGTAGGTGTCCTTTCATTTTCTGCAATTAGCATGGTGTCATCTGTGTATCAAATGTTGTTTATCATTTTTCCTCCGACCTTTAATCCAGGGTATTCCTCCAGGTTTCTCATGATGTTTTCTCTGTAACATGAAAACAGATCTGGTGACAAAACACAACTCTGTCTGACTCCTCTTTTGATGTTTTGGAAAGAGCTTATATCGTTTTCTATCCTCATTGGATCTGTTTGTTCCCAATACATATTTCTGATTATTCGTAGACAATCAACAAAGCATAATATATATATATATATATTATTATTATTATTAAGGGCATTTAGAGCGCCTAATCTTTCTGGAAAGCCCTAAGCGCTTACAAACTGTACAATACACATTACATCGAACATAGAAACATAGGCCAAATATAATTTTCATCATACATGGCGGACCTCTGTCACTCCATCCCACAA
>JAPXFY010000034.1:37173397-37175897 GCA_030674185.1 Monoplex corrugatus
AGTCAACAACATACCACACGTAGGTTGTTTAAGAGAGACGTACAATGCATAGAAAAAAGCTTACATCATCATTGGAACTAACAAAATTCTACGTAATATGCAAGGAAAACTCTCTGTCTGCCTGTCTCTGTCTGTCTGTCTGTCTCTTGTCTGCCTGTCTGACTCTGTCTCTTCTATGTCTGTCTGTCTCTGTCTCTTTGTCTGTCCGTCTGTCTGTGTCTCTTTGTCTTTGTCTGTCTCTGTATCTGTCTCTGTCTGTTCTGTCTGTCTGTCTGTCTCTGTCTGCCTGTCTCTGTCTGTCTCTTTGTCTGTCTCTGTCTAATTGTCTATCTGTCTCTTTCTGTCTCTTTCTTTGTCTCTCTCTCTCTCACTCTGTCACTCTCTCTCTCTCTCTCTCTCTCTCTCTCTCTCTCTCTCTCTCTTTGTGCCCCCTTCTCTCTCTCTGTTGTACTGCAACTGACACAACCGGCAACGACAACACGGATGTCGATATCTGTGTACAGACTACATAACTCTTTCTTTCCCCATACACGTAGTGTGTGCACTAAGGAAACAGCTGCATGCATCAGATCAGAAATCGACCATAAACTATGATACAGAAATTCATTCGTTTTTATTGTATGGTTCAGAAATAGAGAGCTAAAAGAAAGGAGTCTTCGTGGTTAAGTTGTTTAATTGTGTATGTTGAAAAAATATCAAGGAGTTAACATTAGAACATCATACGATTTCAAACATAGTGAGTTCGCAAGATTCCCCTTAACTGTAAACTCAAGCGTTTGTTGCATTCGGTACTGGCTAAAACTAACGAAAATGAGTGAATGAAGAGAGATTGCCTTAGAAGGCATGTAAAATGCTATTCAATTTAGCTAGCAGAGGAAAAAGAAAGTGGGCCTCAAAAGTCCGTGATATATTAATTTAAATACTTACGGATTTTCAGACGTCTGGGAAAATCAGGGCGCGGGTTGTATGAAGCCTTTCATTTAAAAAACAAACAATCAAACAAACAAAACAAAACAGAAAAAAAAACCGTTCAAACAAAGATGGCAAAAACTGGGATTATCATATCAATACTAGTGATGTTTTTGCACAGCATAGAAAGTTAAAAACAATCTCATGAGTTTGAGGCATACTTGTTGTCGGATTCTAACAGATTTATCAGATTTAGGATTGGTGTGTCCAACTTATCAGCGCATAGATTAAGATATAAAAGACGTGATAAATAGGCAACGAAATGCCCATTATGTAACAGTGTTACTGACAATGAAAATCACTTTATTCTATGTTCTCCGGCCCTTGAGGATCTGAGACGCCTGCTAATTCAGCCAAAGTACTACGAAAAACCAAACGATTTCAGGTTAATAATGCTCAGCAAGCAAAGCCAGAAGATTGAGGCAGCCGAGATGTGGTTTCTAAAAAGAATGTTGAGAGTTCCATGGACAGCAAAGAAAACAAACGAGACAGTCTTGATGGAGGCAGACACAAGTAGATCACTCATAAAGAAGATTAGGAAAAGACAGGCAACATTTATAGGCCATTTTATGAGGAAGGGGGATTTGGAACACCTGGTTACAACGGGAAAGCTGGAGGGAAAGAGAGCACCAGGTAGACCCAGGGAGAGAATGCTGGACGGACTTGCAAGGTGGCTGGGGATGAGGAGGGTGGGGGAGATGTTAGGGGCAACGAGAGATAGAGATGGATGGAAGTCCATGGTCGCCAACGCCATGCGGCAGGACACCTGATGATGATGATGATGATGAATGCTCATGGCTTCAAATACTGAGCGTACAATAAGAAAACTTTCAACATACATCTATAAAGCTGTTAAGAGAAGAGAGTTTGCCTCATCATAAAGTTAAATGCTGGTGGTGTTTGTCTGTCAAACCTATTTATATGTTCCTATTGATTTATTGATTATAACTGTGGGACATATATGTGACGCTCCAGCACGAAATGAGTCGTCTTGTGCCAAACCCCGTTTTCGGCTACGGCCCAAAATATGACAGAAGGGGTGTAAGCATCAGTTTTCAGCTTTTGGCATTATCTTGCAGTAAAACCTTTAATGTGCACATATGCAAAGTTTTATTGTAATGTTTTACCTCTTTGATACAAAAAAATGCATTTCAAGCCATCTACCCCTAGCAATTTGACTACATTTGTGCGAACTGTTTTCTCCATTTTCTCCATTTTCACATTTGAGCACATGCTTACTTTGGTTGGTTATAACTCTGCTATTTTTCCTTGCATCCAAAACAGTTTGTACCATTAGAAAGAGCAGAAAAAGTACTTTTAGGAAGTGTTTAAATCTAAATATCATCAAGTGGCACATGAAGACTCATTTTGTGGTGGAGGATCACATATTGTATTTATTCCAAAATATTTGAAGTAAGCATTATCAAAGAAAGACTATATATTATGTTTTGTGTTTGTATAATTTTTATAATGTGTTCACACACCCATTGAAATAGGACTTTGGCCTGGCTGAATTTGATGTCTGATTTTG
>JAPXFY010000034.1:37180897-37185897 GCA_030674185.1 Monoplex corrugatus
GTTGTTGTTATTGTTGTTGCTGTTGCTGCTGCTGCTGTTGTTGTTGTTGCTGTTGTTGTTGTTGCTGTTGTTGTTGTTGTTTTTCTCTCCCCTCCTGTTTTAAAAGGGCCATATGTCAGTTACTGTTGTTGTTATTATTATTATTATTATTATTATTGTGCAGGCTTAAGGCTTGTGCCATGATCATTCTGAATCTTCTCCATTACATGGCACCTGTGATGTCAGTGCATATGGAATTCATTCCAAGCGCAGAGAAAAAAAAATGACACTGCAACTGAATTGAAACTGAAAATGTCTCACCTGCAATCACTCTTCGTGTTCTTATGGGAGGTAAATCTGACATGTTTCAGGTTTTTCTGCGACAACGTACGTCCTCAGAAACTAGCTTGCAGTTCCTCAGATCTGCTGAAAACTATAATCCTGCGGTTGTCAAGTGTTCCAGTTTTAACAATGTCAGCTCCCACATTTGTAAGATTCAAACTGTTACAAGTAAGTATTGGTTTCTGTTTTTGTTTGGTGTGTGTGTGTGTGTGTGTGTGTGTGTGTGTGTGTGTGTGTGTGTGTGTGTGTGTGTGTGTGTGTGTGTGTGTGTGTGTGTGTGTGTGTAGCAGCAGCATCACCATCACCATCACCACCACACCATCATCATCATCATCAATCATCATCATCATCATCTTCATCATCATCAATGGTAATCTCCGTTTTCATCTTCTTTATTGTTCAATTATGCAGATTGTAATCAGAAAAAAGATGACTATAGACTCACAACGCGTATTTAATATAACTAGACAAGACAGGCGCAAGTTTTCGGCCAACTGGCCTTTGTCAAGCGTAAAAGTCATCATCATATCATCAGGTGCCTTCTCGCATGGTGTTGGCGATTATGGACTTCCATCTGTCTCTATCTCTTGTTGCCTTAAGCATCTCCTCCACCCAAGCATCTCCTCCACCCTCCTCGTCCCCAGCCACTCTGCAAGCCCGTCTAGTATCTTCTCCCTGGGTCTACCCGGTGCTCTCTTTCCCTCCAGCTTTCCCGTTGTGACCAGGTGCTCCTATTCCCCTTTCCTCATGAAATGGCCTATAAATGTTGCCTGTCTTTTTCCTAATCTTCTTTATGAGTGATCTACTTGTGTCTGCCTGCATCAAGACTGTCTCGTTTGTTTTCTTTGCTGTCCATGGAACTCTCAACATTCTTCTTAGAAACCACAATCTCGGCTGCCTCAATCTTGTTCTGGTTTTGCATGTTGACTGTCCACGCCTCGCAACCGTACAACCACGTAAACGTAAGATCACAAAAGAATGAACAACAAATCCAGAAATTAGAAAAAAAATGAGCAAATCCCCTTACTGCTTCGTTCAAGTTTTTCAACGTAAACGTAAGATCACAAAAGAATGAACAACAAATCCAGAAATTAGAAAAAAAAATGAGCAAATCCCCTTACTGCTTCGTTCAAGTTTTTCAACGTAAACGTAAGATCACAAAAGAATGAACAACAAATCCAGAAATTAGAAAAAAAAATGAGCAAATCCCCTTACTGCTTCGTTCAAGTTTTTCAACGTAAACGCAAGATTTCACAAAAGAATAAACAACAAATACATAAAATTAAGAGAAAAAGACAAAATTTTCCCTGCTGCTTCGTTCAGGTTGTCAAAAAATGTTATTTTCGTTTTCGTTTGGATTTCTAGCCATCTGCTTGTGTGTCATTCTGACTTTTTTCACCCGTTTGGTGTCAAACATAGTTTTACTTTAGGGGTAAATTGTGTGAATTTTAAAAAAAAGCTTATTTTCGTTTTGGTTTGTTTTTCTACTCATTTCCCTGTGTGTCTTCCTGACGTCTTTTCACCTGTTTAGTTCAACAGTTATACATCAGGGATTAATTGTGTATATGATTTTTCTAAATTTTCGTTTTGGTTAGACATCTACCTGTGCGTTGTTCTAAACTGCTTTTTCACCCTTTTGGTGTCAAACAGAATTTAACTTCAAGAATTAATCATGTAATTATTGTAATTATTATTGTAATTATAATTAATTATTATTTAATAAACAAAATCGTTTTGATTTGTTTTTCTCGTCATGTGCCTGTGTATGTGTCATTTTTAAAATTTTCCTATAAGTTTGTTTTTCTAGTCATCTGTCTGTATGTCGTTCTAAGCTTATTTTTACCTGTTTGGTGACAAACACCTTCCAACTTCACGAATCACTGATGTATATGATCTTTTTTTCAAATTTCGTTTTGGGTTTGTGAGGTTTATGAAGTTTACCACAGGGACGTTTTACTCTTTTTCACCGAACCTTTGCATTATTTACAACATTTTTGAGTTAAAGACTGAAACTTCCCTGCTGCTGTGCCCAATGTAAGAAATGTTTTTTTTTTACTTTGGACACAACAGCAGGGAAGTTTTAGTCTTAAAATTTTTTGCATCTGGTGTTTTTTTTGTTTGTAATCTTACGCTTGACAAAGGGCAGTTGGCCGAAACTTTGCGCCTGTCTTGTCTTGTTGTATTAAATACGCGTTCGTGTTCTTCTTTCGTGTTTTTTTTTCTGGTTCCTGTTTGCTTGAATGTGCGCAGTGACACTTATTTTGGACTTTGTATTATTTGTTCGTTCCTTTGTGATCTTACATTTACGCTTCTGGCCAGTTCATGGGTTTATGTGCAGGTTTTAAGGCTTGTGCCATGATCGCCATACATATGGCACATTTAACGTTAGTGCATATGTATTTCGTTCCGAGCGCGGGTTCTGTTTATACTGAAAGAGTGCTTGACATCCCCAAGGGGGTACTGTTTATACTGAAAGAGTGCTTGACATCACCAAGGGGGTTCTGTTTATACTGAAAGAGTCCCTGACATCCCCAAGGGGGGTACTGTTTATACTGAAAGAGTCTCTGACATCACCAAGGGGGGTACTGTTTAAACTAAAAGAGTCCCTGACATCCCCAAGGGGGGTACTGTTTATACTAAAAGAGTCCCTGACATCCCCAAGGGGGTTCTGTTTATACTAAAAGAGTCCCTGACATCCCCAAGGGGGGTACTGTTTATACTGAACGGGTCCCTGACATCCCCAAGGGGGGTACTGTTTATACTGAAAGGGTCCCTGACATCCCCAAGGGGGTACTGTTTATATTGAAAAAGTCCTTGACATCACCAAGGGGGGTATTGTTTATACTGAAAAAGTCCTTGACATCACCAAGGGGGGTACTGTTTATACTAAAAGAGTCCCTGACATCCCCAAGGGGGTACTGTTTATACTGAAAGAGTCCCTGACATCCCCAAGGGGGTACTGTTTATACTGAAAGAGTCCCTGACATCCCCAAGGGGGTACTGTTTATACTGAAAGAGTCCCTGACATCCCCAAGGGGGGTACTGTTTATACTGAAAGGGTCCCTGACATCTCCAAGGGGGGTACTGTTTATACTGAAAGAGTCCCTGACATCCCCAAGGGGGGTACTGTTTATACTGAAAGGGTCCCTGACATCCCCAAGGGGGGTATTGTTTATACTGAAAGAGTCCCTGACATCCCCAAGGGGGGTACTGTTTATACTAAAAGAATCCCTGACATCCCCAAGGGGGGTATTGTTTATACTGAAAGAATCTCTGACATCACCAAGGGGGGTTCTGTTTATACTAAAAGAATCTCTGACATCACCAAGGGGGGTTCTGTTTATACTGAAAGAGTCCCTGACATCCCCAAGGGGGGTACTATTTATACTAAAAGAGTCCCTGACATCCCCAAGGGGGGAGCTTTTGGTGTCCAACAAATTTCTTCTTCAGGGATTAATCGTGTAACTCTTTGACTCCCGCATCCTGTCCACCGGCATCTTGCATTGCCAACCATGCCAGTAAAGAAAAAACATAACACTTTGACTACCTCACCCTATCCTCCAGCTTCCTGCAGGAAACTGGTGGACAGGGTGAGAGAGTCAAAGGGTTCAGTTTTACCAGTTGGTGGACAGGGTGCGAGAGTCAAAGGGTTTTATGATTTTTAAAAAAAAAGTTCGTTTTGTTTTGGATTTGTCGCCATCTGTCAGTGTGTTGGTCTAAACCTTTTTCCCCCGTTCGGTGTCAAACAGAGTTCCACTTCACGATGCCAGAATGCCATCCCGGAACTCTGGAGGTGTTGGAGAACCAGCTGGTGACCGTGGATTGTAACGGTATGTCTTCCCAACAAAACATCTACTGGGCGCTGAGAGACGAAAACCCTTTCGCTGTTCACAGACTGGGGGAATGCACACAATGTTCCACACCCTCCTGCCAGACATGTTCTGATTTCCAGGCAGGGTACAACGTGTCCCGTTCCCTTACTGGCAGCAATGTCAGCTTTATTGCAGACTTCCAGCTTCACGACCATGGTCAGATCACTTGTTCCAGCTTTGACAACCTGACTTCCTTTACTTGCGATCTGAAGGTCATCAAAGGTACATCTCTCACTATGTCTCTCTGTCTCTGTTTCTGTCTCTGTCTGTCTGTCTGTCTCTGTCTGTGTGTTTTTCTTTGTCTCTGTCTCTCTTTCTTTCTCTCCGTTTCGCTGTGTGTCTCAGTATCTGTGTCTGCATCTGTCTCTCTCTCTCTGTGTCTGTCTCGCTGTCTGTCTTTCTGTGTCTCTGTCTCTGTTTCTGTCTCTGTCGCTCTCTCTATGTCTCTCTCTGTCTATGTCTCTGTTTTTCTCTGTCTCTGTTTCTCTGTCTCTGTCTCTCTCTCTCTATCCCCTCTCACCCCCTCTCTCTCTGTATTACAGCGTTTGTTTGTTTGTTTGTCTGTCTTTCTCTCTCTGTGTCTCTCTTCTCTCTTTCTGTCTGTCTGTGCGTGTGTCTTTCTCTCTCTCCCTCTCTCTCTCTCTCTCTCTCTCTCTCTCTCTCTCTCTCTAAGTAGTTGTGTTACAATGGATCCTAGCTTTTAAGTTACCATGGTTCCAGTACATGTTTCTATGGTTCCTAATACTGTTGTTAATATTAATACTGTTATTGTTATTATCATTTATGTTTTTATTCATAAGTTTTTAT